>JBBBDQ010001469.1:500000-555000 GCA_037127315.1 Ascarosepion bandense | reverse complement strand
TATTTAAAATTCATGACACAGAGGACAGATTTAAATAAAAGATGTGAACGATTTTGTTATTGCATAAATATCAAGGATTTAAAAAAAAAAAAAAATCACCAAAGATATGATTACTTTTTTTCATTACTATCATGAATGTTATTATTTCTACCGGGCAGTTAATTTCATTTTGTAGAAATCTCTCGATCCCTATGTTGTAGGCTTGGATTTGTGGGTAGAGAAAACCTAGGAATTAGAAATGAGAGAGCAATTTCTATTTCCATTCAATTTCACCATATTCACTTACGTGCAAATAGCCTTGTGGAAGATACGAAATCACACTTTTCTCTCGCCAGATAAGGGTTAATTAGTTAGTAAGACTTGTGTCTTTAAATCATTATCTCGAAAATATTCTAAAATATATATATATATATATATATATATATATATATATATATATATATATAGGGTCTTTGTGAATTTCATTCGTGTAAAATATTCTGTACAATAAAAACGGAAGCTGATGATGGTTCGCCTGAAATAGGCCTATACTTCCGATTTACAATGAAATAACGTATCTGCCTAAATTTTTTCTTATATTTGCTCTACATGTATTTATATACATATATATTTAGACCTCTCTAAGAGAGTTATCATACCACTGTATGTACAGGATACTCCTTTGGATTCTTCTATACATCTCGCTCAAAACAGGATAACAATTAAGCCGATTGGATAGTATGAATAATACCCTTGTTATTGCGATAAGTGTAAGCTTAATTTAAACAGTAAACTAGAGATCTTAGATTAAATGTAATCGCAAACCAACGGTTATTATCAAAAGAATTCTTAAAAAAAAAAAAAAAAAGAAAAAAAATTGTCTAAGAATCATTAAAACAGTCAAAGATTAAATTTAAACTAAATTATTTGAAAATCAAGATCAGCTGAATAAAAAAGACTCTCCAAATTTTGTAACATTTTTTCTAACGAACAGTTTTTTTTTTGTAATTTCAAACTGATATAAAGACAGTAAATATTTATTCTTAAATAATGACTAATTAATCCTGGTTTGTAGTTCATAAATTTCTATTTTATATTTGTAAGAGTTGTTTAAATGTTCTTTTTATCATCTCACCCAAAGTGCAAAATGTCAAGAGATTATCGAGAATGAAAGAAAATGATAAAATTTTAGTTAAGTTAAAGTAAAACAAAAAGACAGTATTTAAGAAAATAAAATTGGAAGATTGTTACGTTTTTAAAGAGCGTAGTTGACAGGTAAGCAAAAAGCGGGTAAACAGTCCCATAGGCGAGAAGTGCGAGAGAAGAAACCAATAGAATACAACACTAACAGTTACAATAGAATACATCAAGCCATTTCAATATTAAAGCGATGAGACCAAATATTCATTTCTTATGCAAAACAAAACTAATATGACAACGAAAATTTTATCTCGTAAAATAGGTTTTTTTTTTGTTAATTATAAATCCTATTTCTAAAAGCCAAAATAATGAAAACAAAAAATACAAATATTTTTTCTTTGCTTTCCAATAATATTTTTTCAAATTAAAATATATATATATATATATATATATATATTATTTTTTAGATTTTTGTAAAAAAAAAAATGCGTTTTTTGATAATCGTATTACATGGGATGAAGATGATCAAATTAAATGTTTCAGCTGGAAAATTAACTACCTTCAAAATGTTTCGTGAGACCAGAGACTATGCCTATCCTATGTTTAACATACTGCGTCACATTTTATGATATATATATATATATATATATATATATATATACATACACACCCCACATAAGAACGTCATTGTATGATAAAGAAAATTAATATGACAGTACACTACAGTTGGAAAAATAACGGGTTACTATTGATTATATCATAATTTAAAGAAAGGAAAATAAGTGAATATGTGTGTGTGTGTGTGTGTGTGTGTGTGTGTGTGTGTGAGACCAAATAAAATATATAAGATTGAGTGAGAACCAATTGTTTGCTTAATTTTTTTTCTGCTGACGTTTCGCACTAAACGAGCTTTCTCGAAAGAACAGTTGATGTGAGTGAAAACTGTAAATAATTTTTACATTCAGCTGTTCTAAACAGTTTAAAACCTTTTTATTTTATTTTTATTTTATTTATTTTTTTTTACATATTCCATTATGTGTATGTATTGGATGTAGTGATTTTGAAAAGTGGCAGAGAAGTAGAAAAAAAAAACCAAAACAAAAAACTTACCTGACATAGTCTCGTTTGCAGTATGTTTTACCGTCCCTTACAAAACAAGTACAAGTTTCGTCCAAGTATTGTTCACAGTCTGCACACTTGAGACATGAGGCATGCCATTCCAAATCCGGGGCCACCCGTAAAATATACTGGTCGTGAATCTGTGAGCCACAACCCACACACATCGATACCCGTCGTTTTTCTGTAATGTACGCCGATTAATATTTGATAAGAGTGGGTCCGAGGTTTTGTTTTAAAAGGGGGTTGCGTGTCGATTGAAAATAAAGAAAAAGAAAAAGGAAAATAAATATTTGTGAGGATGATGCAAAAGAGAAGAAAAATTATTTTCAGATTCGCGCCAAATTATGGCACTATATATACACATGCATTTTTGACTAAAGGCAAGTTTTTTTAAGAAACTTTCTTTAACCAAAAATGGCATAAAATAAAAACTACCCAAATACATAATATATAATAACATTAAACAATCAATTCCCAAAGCATATTGATGAAGAAACAAAGAAATTTAAGGAAATTTAAATCGCTTTACAGAAATCTAGAAAAAATAATAAGCAAACAACATAAAACAAAAGTACAAAACGAAAAATTCTCTTAAATTATTTTTTAGTAAGCATCTGGATTAAGAGGTTATTAAAAAAATAATTCGCCAATTTGATAATTATTGATCGTAATAAATACCTTAAATTTATAAATTATTGAAAAAATATAAATTATAAAGTAACAACGTCTACTAATTCATAGAAATAACTAATCACCCCTCCAATTCCACCCTATGTAAAAGCTTGTGTGTGTATGTGTACCTTGCTTGATTATGAATATATATAAATTATATTCATGCAAATACACACACACACACATATATATATATATATATATATATATATATTACACGCAAACATTTTGTTGACATATACAAATCTGACACTCACAAAAAAAATAAAATAAAATAAAATAAGTCATCTTACATGGTTTCAGGCGTCAAAATTAAGATTCATTTAGGTACATATGAATGGACCCATAAACACTTACACGAACTTATTTATGTAGTAAATAGACATTTTAATTTTCGGTTTTAAGTGAAAATACTTATGCTTTTATAATGATTCATTAATTCTATGACAAATTAGATATCTCCGATATTCGAAACAGACTACTTTTAAACGTTGGCTAAGTAGATAGACTAAACTATCTCATCTCTTGTTCCCTGTTTAGGATGCGGTTTCCGGTTTTTTCTTTTCCACTATATTTTTTTCAATTGGAGTAGATAGACTAAACTATCGCTCGGTTCACACTCCACCCACATCTATTGTTCCGTTTTAGGATGTGGTTTCCGGCTTTTCTCATTCTTTTTACCCTTACGTAGCTTGGGGTGATATAATTAAAAAAAAAGGTTTACGACAAATTTCCAACAACAGAAGAGAAATTGGTTAAAGCGTCAATAACAAATTAGTACTTTTATAGAGAAAACAGCACGCGTGTTTAACACTTACAAAAATCTGAAATATTTTAGATGTTTTATTTACAATTGTCTAAGGGTTTCAGAAAAAAAAAACCCCAAAAAACCTACAACCTTACATATTTAATGTTAATGAAATCATTACAGTATTTAAATTTGGCCTAATATCCTCTTTTTTTATTATTAAGAACATTCCGGCTGTTGTATCTTCTGACCTTCAGGTGTCTTGTCAATCTGTGTAAATATTCAAAGAAGTTCTAAGTTGATCCATTATTTAATCTGGTTCTCGTTTCGTTGTCTGTAGATTAAATGAAGGATTAAATTTGAAATTCACCCAGTTTGACAGACACCTGAAGAGTATCGGAGATTAAAAACGCTCGAGACGTTATTTTTACAACACTAAAGATGTGGGCATTAGTCCTAATTTGAATAATGATAACTCAGAACTCACATCCCAGAAATTCGGTTAGAGATGAAAATACTTCTTACGCAGCCATACATAGGGCACTATGTATGTGTGGAAATTAGGGTAATATATATGTTTAAACGTTATAATGGATACTCATATTTGAGTAGACGTTCTGTTTATATTAATACTAAAAGTATTCATTTACATCTAACACGTTTAAATATTTGAGAAGTCTTGTTAGCATATTCTTCTAACAAGATTTCTCGAATATTCAGACTGTTCGATGTAAATAATTACTGTTAAAAACAACATCTACTCAAATATGAGAATCCATTAAAAATAACGTTTTAATAAATACATTTAAAAATATGTCGGATTTAATTTATTTCATAATGTATACACACACAAGAGAAGCAGTGGTTGGTTTGCATATTTTTATAATTTTGTTTGTGGACGGATAAAAAAGAAGCTTTTCTTTGCAAAAGTCTTAACTCCGTTCTTAGGAACCATCAACACACCACAAATCAAACACTCTGGTAACTTAACCCAGAGAATACGAAACGTATAGAAAACATGTTTATGACAAACTTAGACATCAAATCCCTATACATAAACATTTCCGTCACAAAATGCCTGAACATATTAGGAAACAACCTCAAAAAGAAAAGCTTCATTTATTTGCCCACAAAACTATATAAAAAATATCAATCACTTCTTTATAAGCAAATAATTTACATATTGAAAAAAAGAAATTAAGTTAACATGGTTAGTGTGAAAATAAGCAAATATTTTAAACTATTTCAATACCTTAAATCTAGAAAAATTGAACAAATTAAGCGTGTTTCGTACCGAATTTAAAGAAACGATTTTGTAAATGTAAAAAAAACCTCTTGAGTGTTTCTTTCAGTTTTAACAGTTAAATTGAAATAAACTAACATTTGGTTTGGACCAAAGAAAAAAACTTTTCCTAATCAATGTCTCGTCTTTTCACCTGATATCCATTTTCAAGTTTTAACATCTAATGCTAATTTTATTTTATTTATAAAATTTAACGTTAATAGTGCCATAATCAATTTGTATAGAGAGACAAACAAGGGTATACGAAAAATTCCCTGTCCAAACAAGAAACTCTTAGAAAAATAAATCTAAGTCTGATGTTTGGTCATTTGATTTTTGGGGAGGTAGGCTCGACTAAAAACATTTTAGCGCGCCTTTGAAACAAATGTCTCAACGAATGAATTTGCATACTATATGCAATTTTTTATTTTTATTTTACGGGAAATACAACAGGTGTAAGACGTGTGTGCAAGTGGTCCTCTCATACGTGGAGGGGAACGACAGTGTAAATTTTAAAATCAGTTATTTTAATTTCCTTTTTTTTCTTTTTTTTTTTAAAAAAAGAAAAAAAAAAGGAAATTAAAATAACTGAAAAAAAGATTCAAGAACCCCCAAAATACAAAAATAACGTGTAAAGAGAATGAATGAAAACAAACTAAATATTTCTACGCTGATTTTGTAAAAAGACAAACTTTCGACAGCTGCAATTAAAATTTCAATTGTAAACACGTGTTTATCATATTGTTAAATACATAAAAAGAAAGAAAATATAGCGTTTTATTTATTTATTTGTACACAAAATGATCATGCTAAACTGGAACTGTCTATAAATATTAAATAAAACGTCTGCATATTTTGAAATTGTTCGAATTGTTATATAAAGAAAACAAAATTAATAATTGTCATCATGCCCTCCCGCTAGTAACCATCCACTAAAACGTTTTTAGCACTAAAGCTGAATTAGTCAAAAAAAGTTTTCCCATTAGAGTTGATACTATATATTATTTCAATTAGCTTTATGCAAATTATGCGAATAATACATGAACGTGTTATTAATTTTTCTTTTACTGAAATACCAACCAAAGAAATAACTGATCATTTAAGAAAATACATTTTTTTTTCTTTCTTTTACTTACTTTTAGGCTGGTTTTCCGCTGTCATGTCTTCCGCTTTTGACGGAGAAATTTTGGTAGTTTTATTTTAAAAAAACCGGGCACTTCTCCAAAAAATAACGCACACACAGACACAGACGAGATGTCTGAGGCGGTACAGAATTTAAAAAAAAAAATAAATAAAACAACTTTTTTTTAATTAATTTTTTTTTTTTTTTATAGGCTTCCGATTGTGGATAAATGTTACTTTCGATGAATAAAATAAATGATTTTCAATCGGATATATCTATCTATTTCTATATAGACAGAAATAAAAACAATGTTGATGTAGCGACGGGAAGAAAATCAATGTCCGGGATAAGTTTCAAATGAAGCCAAGAAAACAAAGTTTAGAAATTCCATAAAAAAACAAAAACAAACCAAAAAAAAAAAAAATTATTGTTTTGAAGATTCTATTTTTTTTGTTTTTTCTTTTTTACGGGTTTAAAAAATGCAAAAATATATAATTTCGCGACCCAAATTAAGGTAGCACGAAATTATTTTCGGACGAAAAACACAACATATTTGAAATTTGGTTTAAATTTTCTCCTGGTAGGCAGGTAATGGTTTAGCTTGGACATCGGGACCGGTCATTTTTTTTTTTTTTAGTTAATAATGAAAGTAATATGTACACAGAACGAGAAAAAATACAGGCAAAAAAGACAATATGTATAATAAAAAAAACAGACTTGTTTTCTTTAAAGGCCTATATTAATTGTTTTACTATTTCTAATATGTTTTTGTTAGACTCGATTTGAGATGGTAAACAACAGACTGTTACTGTAAAATGTATTCGGATGCATGAGTGTTTGCGTGCGTCACTGATTTCATTCGCGTACCTGTTTAGTGATGTGTTTGTGTGTGCGTGTATGTGTTCGAGTGTGTATGTAATTTTGCTAAAGCGGTGTGGGTTACTGGTAAAATTGCACTAAACCCACAAGGCGACTAGACCCGGCCGTGATGAAGCTCACTAATGTAAGGAAAGCGAACGTGGGCCTCCCCTTAGTATTGATAATAACTCGACTGCTCCATCGCTCGACGTTCATTGGTCAGAAGCGAGCTACGTGAGAAATAAAAGAAAGTAGGGGGAGGAGAGCAAGAGAGAGATTGAAGAAATGACAGAGGGGATTGAGAGAGAGGAAAAAAACGAGAGAAAGAAGCAATAAACTTAGCGTGGGAGTGGTAGCAGTGGTAAAGTAAAATTATATATATATATATATATATATATATATATATATATATATATCAAGTGACTTTAGTGTCGGGTCTGGTGAGGGATAGACAGTAAGACGAGGAAAATTTTGAATAGAGCTTGATTTATAAAAAAAGAGTGAAGACTTAAGGTTTGGAAAAGGTTTCTTTGACACAGTGTATATAGAAGCGAGAGATAGTCTGCAAATAAAATTAACAAAAAAAAAAAAATGTGTGAATTTATATTGCAATCAAAGCTAAAAAAAAATGAAGTCATATCGAAACAGAATTGCTCACACTAGGTGTCCAAGAAAAAACAAAAAACAAAACAAACATGGAAACACGAGGTCGGAAATTTACTGTATTTTATAAATAATTATTAAATAATAATAATATCAAGGTAAGTCATCAATGCAACTATATACCGTAAGTTCTAACGACTGTTAAAAACAGAAGAGCTGACTGACAACGAGGCGTTTTCTCGGTCGGACAGGGAATTTACGGTTTGTCATTGGTGTAGCAAAAAAAACCATTCAAGGAAATTTAATTGCACATAGCAATAAATCTATCTGTTGTAAAAGTCTTTTATTTTATTTCCAACGAGTAGAAATCTATTCCTACCAAATTATAGAATGAGTGTGTTGGGAATGAGAACAAGAGAAGTGTCTCATGATAAAAAAAAAAAAGAAAGCATTTTATTTAAATATTTACTTTTCAGCATAAATTCTTTCCTTGTCAAAGTACTTTCATTTAGTAGAGAACGTTAATCACACAAATAAATTACATTTATACAATGAGTATTTCAGATCAAAATTCGCGTAATATCAGGAGGAAAGTTAAATTTGATTTGAAACCGCGGTAAAGTTCATTCCTACCGGATACCTCCGTCACACTCATAATAATGTTTTGTTATTAATAATACAATATTTGGAATTGACCATATTGAAGCTGGATAAACACCTACTACAGTGTAGCTATTAGCGTTTTAGGGCTAAGATCACACACACACACACACACACATACACACACACACACACACACACACACCCCTATGTGTGTGTGCGTTTCGTTAAAATGGCTGACAAGCTAATTCTAAGTTTTTGCTTGTTTTATAGTATTTTTCTTTTACGCGAATGTAGGTTTTTTTTTTCAACGTGCAAGGAATTCAACTGGAATTAGAACTCAAGAAATTGGAGAGCCGAGTTCGAATTCCAGTTGAATTTGTTGCATTCACTTACGCACAAATACCCTTGGGAAAGGCGTTAATCCGTCTTTTCTCCCTCACGCTATGGGTTAAATAGCAGAACAGATTGCCCTGGTTAGAAGCTAATCTACCGCAGAAAGTAATGGCAATCTACTGCTGGAAAATCTTCAGCTCGGTCAGTTATGTTTCTTTCGAGATATGATCGCTTAAGCGTGTATCACGTATAGCACTTAACTGACTGAAGTGTAAAAAATGTCCAAATGGTTATTCGTTGCAAGCACTTCCAAAAATGGCGACTAAGTTAGCCGAAAGCGCTCGGACCAAACAAGATTTGGACAATCTTTACACTCAAAACTTCCCCAAAATAAGAGCTCTCGTTGTCATACGGGGAGATATAAACTTAACATTGAAACAGTATCAATGTTTTAATGTAGCGTATCAAACGTATCACCAAAATGCACACACACACACACACACACACACACACACGTAGGTATGTATTGTCAGCCGAAACGTTATTTTTTGTAGTTTGAATATAGCCTTGATTTTTTTTAAATATTTTTAAAAAAAAATTTTTTTAATTTTCTTTCAATTTTTTAATTTTATTTAGAACTGGGAACTATGTCTACCGGTCTGCGCATTCTAGAGGTGAAATAAAGAAAAAGTGCTCACTGGCACGTTTCGACCGTGTGTGTGTGTGTGTGTGTGTGTGTGTGTGTGTGTGTGTGTGTGAATAAAAACAAAAAGAAAACTTATCTTATCCGAAGCATTTCGTCCTCTGAGGAGCTTTCTTTACAAAGGCACATTTGTCTTGATAAAGTTCCTCAAGGGACGAAACATATCAACTACGATAAGTTTTCCTTTTGTCAATACACATATACTTTTACAGATATACTCTATCAGATTTTTTGCACAATATATATATATATATATATGTGTGTGTGTGTGTGTGTGTGTGTGTGCGCGTGTGTGTGTGTGAAATTTGCGTTCAAAACTGTCGCCAACTCGCCGTTGACCTCAATATTCACCTTTATATTTACATATGTTCTGTTCAGCACTTTTATTCATAAATAAATTGTACTTTAAAACATACATACATATATATATATATATATATATATATATATATATATAATCTTTGGCAGCAATCCCTCTTTTATACAGGTTTCGTTAAAGATTACTCACAAAGCACTGGCATTATTTTTTTATACTATTTTTCTTGTATAGATACAAGAGATTTTCTTTTTTAAAAAGTTTCCAAATGGTTTGGGGTCCCAACGCTTTCGGCTAATATAGGGCTTTCGTATACACACACACACACACACACATATGTATATATATATATATATATATATATATATACCAAAAGACAGATCGAATTGTTACTCAAGTTTCACGCTTAAGTAATTTTCACACGACAAGTTCTGGTCGCGTGAAAATCGAGTAAAGACTCAGACTGTAAAAATTGACGATATGAAGCGTTTTTTGCTCTGTCAAAGCAATCTAAGCGCTGAGCACTCTTCTTTACTGAGTAGGCATGTGTTTGCCCTTTGCTCTTTTTTCTTTTATCTTTACACGTTCGAGCTTTTCTATTGTTTAAGGTGTTAAGTCTCTTAGTAAGTTAGTTGTCCGTTGGTTTTGTCAACGTATTTGGGTTTCCTTTAATAGTAATATATAAAACTTAATTTCTACTGCAAAGAGGAGGAGGAAGAGAATATGGAAAAGAAATAAAAAAAAACGTTTGTAGACGAACTTAATATATAGCTTGAAAAAGGGCATTTTTTTATTATAAAATAACTTCGTGTGTGTGTGCGTTCGAACTCAAGCAAAGGAGAAGTCAATTTGATTGAACATCCTTCATTTGAATGCTGTGCACCTTGACGTGAGAAAATGGCAAGCAAGCATGGCTCACTGTGTGTTGAGGTGCAGTGGATATCGGCTCGGAACGACGAATCGGGGAGTCGAGTTCGAATTCCTGATAAATTCCCTGCATTCACTTACTTGCAAATACCCTTTGGAAAGGTATAATCCATCTTCCCTCCAGTTATGAGTCAAATAATAGGACAGATTGGGTTTTATAGCCTTGGCTGGCAACCAGTCTACCGCAGAATGCAATGGCAACCTACTGCGGGATAATCTTCTGTCCACTCAGTCATGTCTATTTCGAAACATGATCACCCAAAGCGTGTATCCCGTATGCACTTAACTGAGTGCGTTCAAATTTCGTTGAGCACCCCCATACTTTAGTCCTTGTGCCAAATCTAAGCTATGCTTAGAAAATAATTTTTTAGGCACCCCAACGTGATGTAATAATTAGCAAGCTCATCTAGCTTGACTCATTACAATTGAGTAGTAAATTCGATCCACAATGGGTGTCCCATACTTTCGGCCTTCTGTCACGTCTAAGCTACGCTTAGAAAATCAACATCTTTCATTCAAGCTTGTGGACGCATAGGTATATTACTGTGTAACATCGAGATGAATTTGCTCACGATTTATTATTGAGACTTTTCATATATATATATATATATATATATATATATATATATATATATATATATATTGTCATCCGCAGACAGATCTGTTTCGCCGTATCACAGCTCATCAGTACGGTTAGACTCCGATTGCTTTCTTACCCGGGATTGAAACCCGACCTGAATATATATATATATATATATATATATATATATATATATATATATATATATAATTATTGTTAATTATTACTTTAGAACATGTACTACTACAAAATTGTTCATTTTGTTTCGACACTGCAAATACAATGTCTCATTAAGTAGTTAATAATGATAATAATGAACGTTTTATTTTTAAAATTTTTCCCCCTATTTTTAATATCTTTTTACCTCGTACAAAAATATTTCCAAAAATAAAAGGAAATGGCGTTTTACTAAATTTTCTTTCAATAATAAAAAGTTTATTACCATCATTATTAACTCCCTGATGAGACATTGCTCTTCAATGTCGAAACAAAATGTACAAATTTGTAGTAGCTTGTAGTTTGTACATGTTTAAATAATGATTAACAATAAATATTCATTGCTCTATTTTTATATTGAGCACTGTTTTAAATTAATGTTTTGAACTTTGCAATTATTTTTTTCGTTCCGTATTCGTTTGTATATATATATATATATATATATATATATATAACTAGCAGTATAGCCCGGCTCTGCTCGGTTGTAATGAAAGCTTTAAAACTAATCCATGGTCTTTGAGCTCAGATTCTGCCTAAAGAATATTTGTATGAAGTTTGGTGACAATCGGATAAAAATTGTGGATTTGTATAAAGGACAGCCAGACAGAAAAACAGACACACACACAAACATCTTGCCTTATATATATATATATATATATATAATCGATTTTCTGCACTATTGTAAGAACTGCAACCTTGAAACTTCTGAATATCGTTTCTTATGTCATTGTCTATGAGTGTATCAAATTTGATTAAAATCGGACCACTCCTTCTATAACCCGATTTTTTCGATTATCGATTTTCCATATTTATCGGGGGTACCTCGACACAAAACCTAGCTAAGAAAACTCGCAGACGCTTATAGTACAACTGTGTAAATTTTCAAGAAAATCAGTTCAGTCATTTCGGAGTCTATAGGTAACGGGGACACACACACACACACACACACACACACACACACACACACACACACACACACACACACACGTTTCATTTATAAATCAGTTTAGATATTTCCTAGGATAAGATTTCTACTTTTTTATATGCCGTGCCTCTTTAAGACATGGCCCTCCCCAGTCTACTATATTTTATCACTCTAATCACTCTTCCTTATTTACTATTACACCCAGTCCATGTTCTGCCATCTGGGATACACAGCAAGAAAATCGGGCGTAGGGAATTTGACACACACATACAGCTTGTGTAAGTGGAGGTCAGAGTGAAAAAATATGTCGAACATAAAAATGTTGAAGAATTAGAAACTATTTACCCTATTTACATTGTTCAGACTGTTATCCTCATCTTTATTGTCATATACGCGACGTACGTGGTGTAACGGTGAACAAGCTTATATCGCTAGATCCACTACGACCGAATAGTGAGTTCGATCCTTAATGGATGCCCCATACTTTCGGCCGTATGCAAACTTAACATATTCACGAAGTTTCGGCAGTTGTACACTCCGGTCTTCTTCAGGTGATATACATTAAAATCGAACCTTTTATTTAGTCCGCAGTGTCCACAGGATCGATTTTTCTACTTCCACGTGCCATGCCTTTTCTGAATATCTCGGTTTCACTTTATTCTTTTTAGTTATTTAACTCTCCAAGTTTTTGTTCATTTCTTCTGTGGCCAGCTATTGAACTTACAACTCTTTGGGTCAAGTCCCTTTTAGTCCATTAGAGATCCCCCATTTTTTTTTTTTTTTTTTTAAAGAAAAAAAAAAACTAAGCTTGAATTTAGCGTAGTACAAACCCTACTGGAGGAGAATTAGAATAGGAAAATTATATTATGTCTTTGTAAAATATTAATTTACCCTAAAATAAAGAGAATTTATATTTACTAAAATTCACACCGAATTCTCCCAGAGCGATGCCTTCTATATTGCAATCCGGTTGGGTTGTCCTTTGCAATCGACCCAAATTTGAGCGAATCGGGTGCGCTATTTCTAAGTGTGGAGCATATGTCCACGCTTACCCCGATAAACAAGCCCCAAAACAGATATTTTCTATTTTCTTTTTAAATTGTAAAAAATCCTTGTAAGTACCTCGAATATTATCCGTACTTAAAAAATGTGAATAACTCTCTAATTTTTGTTATTTTTTCATTATGAAGGTTGAAGTTGTTGCGAGGCAAGTTAAACGCATTTTGATTTAAAAATTATAATTTCTAAAGAACGCCAAAAAATAATAAAAACAAACAAACTTTGATTTAAAATTTATAATTTTTGTAGGTGAATAATTTTTGTGGGTGAATAATGTCAATTTAACTGTAACATTTTCATTATTTGGACTAGAAATTAGCAGAAAAGGTCCTTATGTTTTTTACTTATTTACCTGAGATCGCAACAAAAATGGGTAGAAAATTTTCTGGTAAAAGTATGCACACTGAGTGAAAATTACAATTTATTTTTTCATTTTTATTATTCAGTATTCACACCGGTATAAGACGGAGCTTTTGAAGATCAGGTGTGGCTTTCTGTATTGACCTCAGTTTTACTGATTTCAGTTACTCTGACATCTTAATCACAGGGAGCAGGATACCCTCATCATCGTCATTATCATAATAATCATCAATACTGTTACCATGGCAACCGTTTTAATACTTTGTTGTATCGATAACAGTAAGAAGCAAAATGAATAATGTAGCAGAAGCAGAACAATAGAATAAGTAGATGGAATAACGAGCAAAAATAAGAAGAGTATTTTTTATCGAAAATAAAGATTTAATAAAAAAAATTAAAAGAAAAGAAGCAATACGTAATTTCTATGATAACCAGAAGACAGAAAAAAAAGAAACAAAAAACGACAAATAAAAAACAAATACAAAAAAAAAAAACACAAAAAACACAAAAAAAAGAAAACGAAAAAAAAAAAAACGGACGAAACAAACAAGAAGCGAAAATATAGCAAAAGCCGGTAAAAGTGAGATACATATTTGTTAACGAAAAAATTGAAGAAAAAGAAGAAAAAGAAAAAAGAAAAAGAAGAAAGAAAAAGAAAAGAAAAAGGAGAAAAACAAAAACAAGAAGAAAAAAGAAAGAAAAAGAAAAGAAAAATGAAAAAATGAGAAAAAGAAAAAGAAGTAGAAAAAAGAAAAAGAAAAAGAAGAAAAAGAAGACGAAAAAAGAAACAGAAAAAGAAAAAGAAGAAAAAAAGAAAAAGAAAAAGAAAAGAAAAAAGAAAACGGAAAAAGAAATTGAAGAAAAAAAGATGGCAAAAGAAACTGAAGAAAAAAGAAAAAAAGAAAAAGAAGAAAAAAAAAATAAAAAGATAAAGACGGGAAAAGAAAAAAGAAGAAAAAGAAATTTACGTAGTAAGTACAATCAATAAGTTTGTATCCTAATCGTGATGAAAAACAAAAGTAATTATTACGCAACAAATACTTATTTTCAACTCAATCAATGCGCTTCGTACAGTGAGAAATATTTAAAAAAGATCGTATTATACAGTGATAAATTAAGATAAAAATATCAGCTACTAAAATTCCTTGTCAGGCTATAAACATATTGATCCATTCCTATTAAATTATTTAAAAAAATAAGACAGAAATACAAAAGAAAGAAAGAAATTGACAAAGAACTGACAGTGAGAACAGAAAGAAAGAAAAAATGAGAGGACCCAGTGGATGAAAATCATTTGAAAGGAGAAGCAATGAATTTCTCAAACAGTAGGAGGGTCTTGTAAAAGAAGAATGCAAATGATTCGTGCTTTGCTGAGAGGAATAGGAGGAGTAAACCGATTGTTGGAGAATGCCAACAATAATAAGGGAGGGAGGACCGCCAGAGAGTGGTTGACATTTGCACAATGATTGAGAAAAAAGAAAGAGTCACACGGCTTGTTGGTCGCTTGAGCAGAAGCCAATGGCAGGAGTCGTAAAAAGAAAAGCAAGGAGCAAGAGAAAAGGTGGTTCTTCAGCTGATAACGCCGAACGAGTTGGCCACAGTTTCGTGTTATTTCGGGAGTTGGACTCTCCGCAGTTCTCTAGAATACATTTTTCGTTTTGATTCGCATTTCTACATTCCATCTCTTCATTATTTGTGTTTATTTTTCTCGCTTTGTTTTAAATTATATTGTAGATATATTAGGCAAATATAACAAGATGAATTGTACCTGAAGAAGTGTCTGTCACTTCATATGGCTATATCAGTCTGTTTTTATCTATGTTTATCTTACTTTATGTTTATATGCATTTGTTCTTATCTTTAAAATTTTTGCATCTGCCTATCGATGCATCTATACGTCTCTTTTTATCTGTTTCCTATTTATCATACTATCTCTCTCTTTTTATCTCTTTCTACACGTTTTCAACCTATCACGTTCTATCTCTTTCTATCTATCTATCTATCTATCTATCTATCTATCTATCTATCTATCTATCTATCTATCTATCTATCTTTATCTCTTTCTTTCTTTACCTACAATCTATCTCTTTCTTTCTACCTACAATCTATCTATCTATCTATCTATCTATCTATCTATCTATCTATCTATCTATCTATCTATCTAGCTCTTTCTTTCTTTCTTTCTTTCTTTCTTTCTTTATCTATCTATCTATCTATCTATCTATCTATCTATCTATCTATCTCTTTCTTTCTACCTACAATCTATCTATCTATCTATCTATCTATCTATCTATCTATCTATCTATCTATCTACCTCAATCTTTATCTATCTATCTATCTATCTATCTATCTATCTATCTATCTATCTATCTATCTACTACCTACAATCTTTCTACCTACAATCTATCTATCTATCTATCTATCTATCTATCTATCTATCTATCTATCTATCCCTTTCTTTCTACCTACTATCTATCTATCTATCTATCTATCTATCTATCCCTTTCTTTCTACCTACTATCTATCTATCTATCTATCTATCTATCTATCTATCTATCTATCTGTCTGTCTGTCTATCTATCTCTTTTTAATGTTTCTACCTGTTTTTCTACCTATCTCTGTATATATCTCTGTCTCTTTTTATCTTTATCTACCTATCGATCTGTCTATTTGTTCTTACCTCATCGTATCTAAGTATCTTATTTCTTTTTGTTTTTTTGTTTTTTTGCTATTCGTAGAGCAATTCATCTAAAAATATGTGTTCTGAGTTATATCTGACTCAAACAGTTCCCATTTATTTGTTTCTCGCTCACTATGTTCCAATCTACAGAGTAGTGATTCTGGAACTCTGGAAGTGGGAGGGGCACTTAGGAGCCGAGATTTTTCTGAAGAGTGGAGGGAGCTTCAAGCAGTGTAATTACTGACCAATTCTTTCACTTGGCCATAAATCACCGACTGACTATACATATCAAGTTGGGGACATTATTTCTAATTAATATCATTCTTCAGATATGAACACATGACTCTTAAGTCTCTCTCCATCCCTAACAACATGGGTCTTTCTATCCATCTGGTCGTTTTATTTCGTTTGTTTTTCTTTCAAACTGGTCTCTGTATGTGTCCTCAAAAAAAAAAAAAAAAAAAACCTGAATAAAAAAGAAAACGCAGAGGGAAAAGTGCTGAAGATCAAATCTTATCAAAACTAGAGACTGATGAGTTTCATAAACTTTTAAAGCTTATAGAAGTGGGGGTGCAACCGAGGGGCCAGCCAAAATTCGGGGAGTAGGGTTGGTCTCATCTGCACGCCCCTCGTACAATCACTACTGCATTTACATATTTCAGTAAAGACGTATCAATGCATACAAAGCTCGATTAGGTACGGCACAAGGCCAGAAAAGTAAAAGCTTTCAACTACGTGTGATTTTCAAAGCGTAGCTTAAATGTGGTCAGTTAGTTTAGTGCCATGCGTGATACACGCTTTGGACGATCATGTTTTGAAAGAGACATGACTGACTGGGCAGAAGATTATGCCGCAGAAGGTTGCCATTGTTTTCTGCGGTAGCCTGCTAGCCAACTAAGGCTATAGAACCCAATCCTATTATTTAATCCATAACTAGAGGGAAGAGACGGATTAATACTTTTCCCAAAGGTATTTGTGCGTAATTGAATGCAAGGAATTTAATTGAAATTCGAACTCGGCTCCCTGATTTGTCGTTCCCAGTCGATATCCACTGCACCACAACGCACATCCTAGATGTGACACAAGGCCGAAAGTAAGGGACACCTAGTGCCAACTAACTGTGTGCCTTTGCAGTTATGCACTTGTCTCTCTATCCGTAATCACCAATAACTGGACAGTACTTGTAAGTTCAATTTCTGCTCAATACCATCAAAGTGTTTCATGTCAGACTAACCTACTAGGAGGTATGTATGCTGGCTACCTGCTGTAGTGTATTTTTTTATTTCTAGGTCGTTTACTACTGCAGCGAATTCAATTCTCACTGGGTGCCTCAGTTAGTGTGGCATTGCGTCAGATGAGTTTAGTAAGCAATCTAGGGTGTATGCGTATTCTAATTTGTTTTTATTTTTATTTTTTTTGGTTTCTTTCTACTTAATTTCTGGAATTAAACAAATAGGCCTTTTTCGCATATAAGACATATAACAGACAATCGTTAAGTGCCATACACGATACACACTTGAGCAATTATGTCTCGAAAGAGACATGACTGACTGGACAGAAGGTTTTCCCGTAGTAGGTTGCCATTAATTTTTTGCAGTAGACTGGTTGCCAACCAAGGCTTTAGCGCCCAATATGTCTTGCTATTTAATTCATATTTAGAGGGAGAAAAGACGGATTAATAAATTTCCCAAGGGTATTTGAGCGTAAGTGAATGCAACGAATTCTACTGGAATTCGAACTCGGCTCGCCCATATCCAATGCACCACGGCGCACATCTTAGGGTTTTAAAAGCGAAAGTTTTTAAAAGAAAGTTTTATTATTTATTTTGGAATATAAAAGCATTACAGTCCTTTTAGACAAATGTGGTGTAATGGATAAAGGCTCGGAATGAGAAATCAGAGAGCGGTGTTCGAATTCCAGTTGAATTCTTTTTCGTTTACTTACTTTTGGAAATGGTCGCCCAAGCGTGTATCACGTATGGCAATTAACTAACTGATACAGCCCCACTCAATATCAAATATTGTTTTCTATTTAGTTCTCTGTTCTAGCAATAAGTGGAAGTGTTGAAGGACTTTCCCTGCTGTATTTTTCCTCATGCTGGTGTTGAAAGAATAAATTGCTCTGATCATACAAATAAGAAGGGTCTGCCTTAAAATTGCACATTAGAAGGTGTGTCGGGTAGCTACGGCATTTACAGGTGCAGTGAATTCGTTTCTCAGTTTTGTGGCCTTGTGTCAAGTTGAACGACTCAGGGTGCGTGCATGTTCTACGAACAAATCTGCATACAGGCGAAAATGTGTTCGTAACAGTTTCTCTGTCCGAATTTGACACCCGAATTACTTAGTGCTGCACCTGAACCAAAATTGAAAGGAAAGTTGCTGTAAAATAAGAAAAAAAAAAAAATCCTGGCGTAGGGTAAATCAGTTGTTAAAAATGGGGCTAACTAAATCAGATACCGATATTAAAGATTCCGAATTTTATGATTATTCGTTTTTTTATGTCATCCTCACATAAAATTAATAATTTTAAAGATGTAAACTGTTTTTATTTTGATTTCAAATACACACATTTTTTTTTTGTATTTATTTTCCAGAATGAGACCAACAGATTTTTTCCGCATATGATTTGTTTAGGATGTATGCTTAAATGATCAGTGCCCATTTCTTACATCTATGCTTGTAAATACGCACAACATAGTCTAGGAAAAGATTAAATAGACTGGGTCTCTCTTTTCCTCCAATAAAGATTTGAAATGTTTCTGTATTGGGGTTCTCATCAGATATGTAAGTTATTGTTGACCGATAAAGTTCTTCTAATTAGATCGATGCATTCAGTGGATTCAGAGATTAGAGGACGGCCTCTAATGGATGATATTAAAGATTCATGATTTTGTAATTATTTTTTTTTTATCTTGATGTATTAAACCCACGTAATTTTTTTTTGTTTTTGTTCTGAATACATTTTTTTTCAAATGTATTTATTTTCTAGAATGAGATTTTTTTTCCATATATAAGACCATTCTAGAATTTTAGAAGCTAATATTATAAAAGGAATTCGAAAATAAGGCTTTCTCATTTATACTGAAAATTAATGGTATTAATGAATTTAAAAATATGATGCAACTTACCTCAATAGAACTGAAGAGGAAACATCTTTTGTTTAATTCTCAGCATCTCACATTGAGCGCTCGTGATAATAAAACAGCGATGGATTTATAATAACAGAGATGAAATTTTGAATATTTTTCCATTTGGAAAAAAGTTATTCCGCGACTTAGGTATCTACGTTTCGGCGTCTTCAGGCGATTTACAATAAAGGATTTTACTGTTTTTTAAAACGCTCACGTAACAGGTATCTTTTATAAACGCGCAATTTTCAAAATTAGAAGTTACTTAAAGGTCTTAGATTACTTTTATCCATGATTGTATGATCTTAGTAGGTATTTATTG
Organism: Ascarosepion bandense; assembly: GCA_037127315.1. Taxonomy (NCBI): domain Eukaryota; kingdom Metazoa; phylum Mollusca; class Cephalopoda; order Sepiida; family Sepiidae; genus Ascarosepion; species Ascarosepion bandense. The sequence continues at coordinate 535,325 of JBBBDQ010001469.1, read as the reverse complement.
GTACTGTTACACTTGGACATAATATGTGTAAAGTTTATGCATATAGATTCATGTCTATGTTAAGTTCCGAAAATTTAAAAAATTAAAAGCAACACATTTGTGAGCATATCCAGTCAATTAAGTGTGTGTGTGTGTGGGGGGGGGGGTAGTGGAATTCAAAAGGTTAATTAACTGGATATAGTAAGAAATGTGTTGTTGTTTTTTAATTTCTATGTATATAATTTCCTAACAGTGAAATTTGCCTGATGATGTACTGCCGAAACATGGTAGATCCTGTGTTGCTGTAAACTATATTCTTATTATAAACACTTATAATAAATTTTTTTACTATAATTATACTTAATTGATTTGTTTGAACATTATTTTTAATCGATACTCGTATTTGAGTATATATTCTGTTTTTAATTAAATCCTACACACACACACACACACACACACACACACACACACACACACACACATTTTCATGCCGATAGAGTTATACTGAGCGCCTATAGCTCAGAGATGGAATCGCCGACTGACGCCAATTCGGTCGGGTTTCAATTCTGGGTGAAAAGCAATCGGATGTCTAACCGTACAGATGAGCTGTGATACAGCGAAACAGATCTGTCTGCGGATGACTATATATATATATATATATATATATATATATATATATATATATATATATATATAACTCTACCGGCCTGAAAATTTATGAGAAATTCTGATAGAAAAATGTATGTTATTTGGCAGCATTTGGACATGCGACCTCTAACAACAACCATCAATTAATTTTATATGTCGCAACCGCTCGACCACAAATGATTTTACAGTTTAAACGAAACCAAATCAAGTGTTATAAACATACAATTTTCCGATTTCTTGTAAATACTCATCTCTGCTATGAAAGTATATATACATATATATATATGTAAATTTAGATAAAACTTAAAGGGGAAATAGCCATTTTTAACATATCATTTTAAGATATTCATTCTCAGGCCCTTTTAAGCAGAGAATGAGAAAAAGTCCTAAGCCCAGAGGTTTGGTCTAGTAAGGAAGGGTTTGGGGGATATTGGTTTTATGGGTTTAAGGTAGCGGAATATTAGTAGTAATTTCTTCTTTGGTAGTGGGAGGTATGTGGCTTGACTCTTGAGTTAGTAGTGCTCGGTAGTGAGGAAGTAACTACTTAAACCAAATTTTGTAAAAATCCTTATTGTGACTAATTGGAAGAATTAGACAATTATTGCAATTTATAATTATTTCTATAACGACACATACTAATTAGCTTCCTTTGTTTATTTAGGAGTATATTCTCGTATTTAAATTTCATAATCTTAATTTTTTCTGTATTGGTTTTTATAGGGTTAAGCTAGCGGAATTTTGGTAGTAATTTCTTCTTTGGTAGTGGGAGGTATGTGGCTTGATCCTTAAGTTAGTAGTGGTAGGTAGGGGAGGAATTAACTGCTTAGCCATTTTATTTTTTATAAAATCTGATTGTGACTAATTAGAAGAATAGTATGATTATAGACATTTATACTTATTTCTATGACGACACGTACTAATGGTCTTCGTCTGTTTATTTCGGAGCATACTCTGATATAGAAATTTCAAATTTTAAATTTTTTTCTGTCAAACATAAATTACATCTGTCTCTTAAGCAATTAAGGAGTCCTAGCTTTATATATATATATATATATATATATATATATATATATATATAATGTTTGTTCTTCAGCGGTATCAGAACTGAGTTTCATGAACGATACAATCATCTGCGTTTGGCTACCGGTGATGAACTAAATGTATCCTATTATTTTGTGTTTATTCACCCATTTCCTGAGTTAACACGACCGTCACATCCTGTAAATTTCTCTTAAATAATGAACTATTCCATATTTAAATCGCGTGGAATAATGGGGAAAAAGACATTGCTTGTTTTCAGTGAGAAATGGAAAAAGTCGAAGATAAAAGTGGGGAGAGAGAGAGAGAAAGAGAGAGAGAGAGAACATCAGTTTAAGCTAAAAAGAACAGATACTAAACTTTGATCTTAGCCCGAGAAACAATGACAACCGTGATAAATGAGTGCTGGTAGGTTAGTCTGAATGCTAAAAATGGAGTTTACTAAATCAGATATTGATATTCATTTTTAAAGATTCCTGAAGGACGCGTTCCAGAAGCTGAGCAGAGTATTAAGACACACGAAACTTTCACTAGAAACAAAGAAGAGTGTACTAGATTGCTATGTGATATCAGTTCTTCAATATGGCAGTGGATGTTGGACAATATCATCAAAGATGAAGGAAAAACTTGAAGCAACGGAAATGTGGTTCTAAAGAAGGATGCTGCGAATATCATGTACCGAGCACGTGAGCAATGATGAGGTCTTGGAAAGAATGGAAACGAAAAGGAAATTATTATTGAGCATCAGGAAGAGACAACTGAAGTTCCTGGGACATGCATTGAGGAAGGAGGGCTTGGAGAACCTGATACTAACAGGCCAGATAGAGAGAAAAAGAGACAGAGGAAAGCAGAGGATAACATATTTGCAGGGCCTGAGCAGGTGGATGATAGAACGAGGGATGCAAGATGTTACAGAAGAAAGCGTGCTAAGAGCCACCAGGGATAGAGAGACGTGAAAGGCCATGATCGCCTACGTCCTGAAAAGACAATACACAGAGGAGAAGAAGAAGAAGAATTCTGTCATCATTTTTATTTGTTCCTCTTGTAAAATGAATCATCTTTCAAGGTCCTACTGTAAACAGTTTTGTTTTTAGTATAAATATACTGGTTGTTTGTAATTAGTTTCTGAAATGAGACAAATAGACTTATATATATATGTATGTATCAGTCGGTTAAGTGCCATACGTGATACACGCTTGGGTGATCACGTATCGAAAGAGACATGACTGACATGATTTTCCCGCTATAGGTTGGCATTACTTTCTGCAGTATACTGGTTGCCAGCCAAGGTTATAGAACCCAATTTATTCTGCTATTTTAACCCATAGCTGGAGGGAGAAGCAACGGATTAATACCCTTTCCCAAAGGTATTTGCGCGGAAGTGAAAGCAACGAATTAAACTGGAATTCGAACTCGGCTCTCCGATTTCGCGTTCCGAGCCGATATCCACTGTTCCACAACGATTATATGGCGATTTTGAAAGATAAAGTTCAATTATTTATCTTGGAACTTAAAATGATTTTAGTCAAATGATAAAGCGCAACTCAGTAGTGTTATCATAGATTGAGAAGACGAATTTAGTCTTCTGTTCAGTTCTCATATTTAGTAATAAATCAGTCGATCAGTTAAGTGTCATACATGATAAACGCTTGGGCGATCATGTCTCGAAAGACACATGACTTACTGGGCAGATGATTATCCTGCAGTAGGTTGCCATTACTTTCTGCGGTAGACTGGTTGCCAGCCAAGGCTACAGAACCAAAGCTGTCCTGTTATTTAACTCATAAATGGAGGCAAGATGGATTAATACCTTTCCCAAGGGTATTTGCGCGTAAATGAATGCAAGGAATACAACTGAAATTCGAACTCGGCTCCCTGATTTGTAGTTCCGAGTCCATGTCCACTACACCAGAACGCACATCCTAGAAAGTAATAAACGGAGATGTTCAAAACCCTCTCCCACAGCAATCCCTCAGGTATTATAAATACGTGCTGGTGTCGGAAGAAAAAACTGCGCTGATCATACAAACGAGAAGAGAATGCTTGCCTTGCAAATGCACATTTAAAATGCTCGTTATTATTTAGATTCGAACTACAAATTTTGGGACTTCTGGGAAATAATAATTAACTACCTTAACCAGCAAGTCGGTCTAACCCGAAGAATCTCAACCTTGTAAATATATATATATATATATATATATATATATATATATATATATATATATATATAATTATACTAATCTTGCTCAGGTGAGGATACTAATTATCTCAAAGTTGCGACTCTGTCCTCGAAGACAGAGTGAGGCTCATTTGTGTCTCTGACCGAGGATAGGCATACAATTGAGAAAAATTATACTGTGAGATATTCGGGACCGGGTAACAGTGTCCCGAGGCCGCTCCACTCCATTGCACCACAGGGGTGATCCAGGGGCTCGTCAGCAGAGCCAGCGCGACTCAGACTCAGCCTAAAGAATATTTGTGTGAAGTTTGGTGACAATCGGATAAAAAAATGTGGATTTGCATAAAGGACATACAGACAGATAAACAGACACACACACAAACATCTTGCCTTATATATATATATATATATATATATATATATATTATCGATTTTCTGCACTATTGTAAGAACTACAACCTTTAAACTTCTGAATCCCGTTTCTTATGTCTTTGTCTATGAGTGTATCAAATTTGATTAAAATCGGACCACTCCTTCTATAACCCTATTTTTTCGATTATCGATTTTCCATATTTATCGGGGGTACCTCGACACAAAACCTAGCTAAGAACACTCGCAAACGCTTATAGTACAACTGTGTAAATTTTCAAGAAAATCGGCTTTCGCATTTAAGTGCCAAACACGCTTGGGCGATCATGTATCGGAAGAGACATGACTGACTGGGCAAATGATTATCCAGCAGTATGTTACCGTTGCTTTCAGCGGTAGACTGGTTGCCAGCCAAGGCTAAAGAACCCAATCTGTCCTGTTATTTAACCCATAACTGGTAGGAAGAGACGGATTAATACCTTTCCCAAGGGTATTTGCGCGTAAATGAATGCAAGGAATTCAACTGGAATTCGATCTCACCTCTCCGATTTCTCGTTCCAAGCAGATATCTACTGCACCACAACGCACATCCAAAAAAGGGCGCCACTGATATCCCACAAGAGTCGTTTGAAGGTACTGCGGCTTCAGAACTAATGAAGATACATACAATAGAACCTGCCGTATGCGACCCTCTTAGTCAGCAACAACCTGTTGTTAACGACCATTTTTCTATGCACAGACGATTTGCTAATTTTAATTAACCCTTAGTGAGCGACCACCTCCATAACGCAACCAGCGACTAACATCAACGAGTGAAAATCACTGATCATGCTACCGCTTTAAAAAATTTATTTTGGTCGTAAACTTCGAATTTCCAAATTTGGAGAAACTAAATGAGTAATCTATTTCATTTTGATTTGGTCTAAGCCAGGAGCACTTCCTCATTGTTTTGTTATTGTAGTGTTATATCAAACTGTTATTTCTTGTTGAAATGTACATTGCATGAGTTCACCTCACGGTCAAACATCGTCTGTTTTGTATTGCATTTGACATGAGCAAGGGATTTATCGCAGTCTCTGTATTGACTTAGATAAATTCAAGGATTGGGAAAAATCACAATTATGTTCCGTTCACCAGTCTCTATCTCTTTCGTTCCTTTATTTATTTTTATTTTTTGTGTATCTATCTACTCTATTTCTATCTGGGTATATCTATCTCTATCAATCTGTTTCTCTACCCCCACCCACTATAGCTGTCAGTTTTTTTATATGTTTTTTTTTCATGTATTATCGCAGATTTTTTTTGTTATCACTTACTTCTAATTAAAAAAAAAAAAGAAAAACTGAAACCGTATACTTTTTTAATGTCCACTTAATAAATATTTTTGTGATTAAATATTTTGGTCTCTTGTTGACCGTAGCAAATATGTTTTTTAAAATTTTAACATGAATTAGGCTGAATAAATTTCTTTAAAGTTAGGCGATTTTCTTATGTCCTCATTTATTTATTAAAAGATTACATGGTAAAATTCTAATATGTACATTCTGATAAGTGGAATATACGTCCTGGCGTAAATAGGTCATGACTATGAGCCTTTAGTGAGAGACCACCTGCCGTATGCAACCAGTTTTTGATGGCAGTAAGTCTGGTCGCATACAACAGGTTTCACTGTAGAGCAGAATCAGCAAAATCGTTCATCCAAACAGACACGGCCTATACAAGTCCGATAATAGAAAAGCCAATGACAAAATCAGAAAACTACTTTTCAAGTTCTTCAAGAGCCTCAGATTTGATATGGAGGATGACTTCAATCGAAAAGTAGTCTAATAGTTGGATGGTGAATTTATGTGCGTTGTGGTGCATTGGATATAGGCTCGGAACGAGAAATCGGGGAGCCGAGTTCGAATTCCAGCTGAATTCATTGCATTCACTTACGCGCAAATACCCTTGGGAAAGGTATCAATACGTCTATTCCTTCCAGTTATGGGTTAAATAACAGGACAGATTAGGTTCTATAGCATTGGTCGGCAACCAGTCTACCGCAGAAAGCAATGGCAACCTACTGCGGGATAATCTTCTGCCTAGTCAGTCATGTCTCTTTCGAGACATGATCGCCCAAACGTGTATCACGTATGGCACTTAACTGACTGACCAGCACAATCTCACTGGCCATAAAAAAAAACGCGTAACTGAAATATATGAAAGTTATGCCCAGTGACACTGCGAGCGTGCAAACTATCTAGAAATTCTTCTTCGAAGAAGAAAAAAAGGAGGATGACCTTAAAATCAAATTAATATTTAAATCTTCAATGATCAGGTAAATGAGGATGAAAATGAAGGAAGAAATGTCATTTGGATTAACTTCACTTTCAATTTGGAGAGGAAAATTAATATAGGTAACATATATTTAAAATGTTGAACAAATATTTCCAAAGTCCTTTGAATTACTTAAAAAATATTAAAGAGCAACAACTTAAAATTAAATAATAGCTGCAACGAAAATTGGGAAAATGTTAAAAAGAAAATAAAACACCAGGAATTTCAAGGCTGACACACAAAACGTTACTGTCAGTAGTGATTAGTGTAACTGTAGGAAGAAAAGTAAATGTCCGATGATTGGAGATTGTAAAACAGAAACGGACCCGGATGAAAAAATGGTTAAGTGGGGAGCATGGAATACATTTTTAAAAAAAGATGGCATAACCATAAAACATTGTTCAAAATAAATATTTCCAGGTTGTGATAGGAGAAAATATTAGCATAGTAATTTACTCATACAAGAAAAAATTATTGAATGACTTATCTGATGCAATAATGTGAGGCAGACATGCAAAACTGTATGAAATAGGCTGAGCGTATATATATATATATATATATATATATACTTAAATGTTCTGTGTTTACTGTGTGTTAATATTTACTCTTTGATAATGGCTTATGTGAGCCGAAAGCTTAGACCCGATAAAAAAATCAACAAATACTGTGATTTTTTGTTGTCTTTCAACGACATCACCATCAAGTATATCAGACGGTATGAACGTATCCTACACAAAATTAATAGACAAAACTTGTCTATATTATTCAATGAAACCTGCATTAATATATATATATATATATATATATATATATCTATATATATATATATATATGTATGTATATATATATATATATGTATGTATATATATATATATATGTATACACGCATATATATGAACGTATATATCCATCAAAAATTTATAGAGATATATATATATACGTGTATATATATATATATATATATATATATGTATAGAAATATATACATATATAAATATATATATATACACATAAATATATATATATATATATATATATATATATATATATATATATGAAAAATACATATATATGTATATTTATAGGCATATATATTCATATACAATACTCATATATATAAAATATATGTATATTTGTGGTATATATATAATTGTAGTATGTTTAAATATATATATACATATATATTACATATACATGATATAATTAGAAAAATATATATTATATATAGTAATTATATTTAATAGCATACGAATAAGTATAAAGTAGTACATAGATAAGATATATAAGCTATATAAAGTACATATAAAATTTGTAACGTATATATATATATATATATATATATATATATATATATATATGTGTTATAAAGAATATATATTATTCAAAAGTATATGGAATATATGTATAAAATATATATATGCATAGGGTATGTATATTATCTATGTTAATTATGTTATGTTATAAATAATTTTATATCGTGTATAAGTAATATATATATATATATATATATATATATATATATATATATATAAATGCATATTGCATACGTACTATATTCATGTGACATGAATATACAATGTATATAATAAATAACATATGTACATGAAATATAAATACAAAGATATACATAATATATATGATATATATGTGATATATAAAACATATAATACATATATTTCATATGATTGTAAAATATATCAATATATTTATATGTCAAAATTATATGTAATCGATATAAAAGTATATAAAATATATATGATAAGAATATAGTATATATCAAAGTATATAATACATATGATATATGTGTAATGCATATATATTCATATATATTATATGATGTACATGAACATATATGTCATGTAGAAAATGTATATGCACTATTAAAAAGTTAAATTTGAAATATATGTGATAAATACTAAAAATATATATGATATATGTATAATAAATATAAACATGTTTATATATATATATATATATATATATATATATATATATATATATATATATCATAATTTATATGAAATCTAAATAGAATATGCATACATATAATACATCTATACAATATATATATGATATGCACATATATAATACATATGGTATATACACATAATAAATATAAAACATGTATATATATGTATATATTCTAAACATATACTGTTAAATATAAGAGACAATGAGTGTCTGTTATGTTTAATCATGAGCCGTTCTAAACGTCGTATTTTTGCTTTAATTTCAGTTTAAAATAAAGACAAAAATTCTCCAACATTTGGATATTTTTTTTACTTATGTTGGTTCTAAGCTACAAGCATTAAACTAAATTCTCTACAAAAAATTAATATAGTGTATCAATATACATACCCGTTCAGAGATTGTATCTCTTGTACTAATAATAAACCCACTACATATATTGGTTTTACTACAACCACGCTCTCACGTAGACTTACCTATCACGTTTCTGATCAGAGTACAATTAAACAATATTTCTCCGAAAAACATAACCATATAGGTAATATCAGACAAATTTTAGTCAAAAATACAACAATCCTCACTCATACACACAGTAAAAAAGAACGTTTAGATAATGGAGGCCATCTACATTAAATCCAAACAACCCACATTTAATAAAATCACGTTTAAATCTGGTCCTAACACATTACATTGCATTTGAATGTATGATTCTGTTGTCATTTCGCGGTATCACGCGATTTGACGTCATAGAACCGCATTGCAAATTTGCGAACTGCATTTGTTATTTTTGGTAACTATTGCCGTTTTATAACGGAGTTGTATGTCAACACAAGATAAAATCGTCGCTGATGGTGGATGGTGTTGTGTTACCTCCTTATAACCTCTTTGAAGATGGCTCATGTGAGCCGAAAGCTTAAAAGCAACTTAATGAACAATTATCCAAATTTTGGAGAATTTTTGTCTTTATTTTCAACTGAAATTAAAGTCAAAATACGATGTTTAGAACGGCTCATGATGAAACATAATAGACATTCATTGTCTCTTATATTTAAAAGTATATGTTTAGAAAATTATTTGCTCCCTCGATACACTATATATATATAATAAATATATATGTACAATATATGTTAGAAATATGTAATACATATAGGATATATACATATGATTGATATAAAAATAGTATATACATCATTCTTGCTTTCCTGACGGCTCCGACCTCCAGAAATTTAAAAGCAAAGTTAATACTCACCTACTAACCACTGGCCTCTAGCTCTCTCCCCTCCCCTGTATAACCTTCCCTTTCTCTCCGCCCACGTACCTGTCATTGCACCTGCTTTCTCAGCTTTCTATTGTTCCTTTCTAACTAGCTTGTACTCCTCACTCTTTTCTAATTAATCTTTTTACATTTATGTAACCCCCTGCACATCAGTGGCGTTTCTGCCTTGCTCGGGGTGAAATGATTAAAAATATATATATATATATATATATATATATATATATATATATATATTATATGTATATACTATTTTTATATCTACTTTATAATATATATACAATATATATTTGGTATTTGAATATCTATAATATATGCATATATATAACAAATATATATAATATATATTCATGATATATAAACATATATATAGATATATATCATTTTTATATAATATACCATTTGTACATATAATATATGACACATGCAATATATATAATATTTATATGAATAAAAATATAAAAATTTATGATAGACATATAATTATGATATATATAATATATACAAAAAATATATGCATATAATATATAGATATGTATATAATTTATATAAAATAATATATATATATATCATATATCGCATGTGTATGTTAATTTATAAAATTACATATAACATATATATATTATATCGGTAATACATAAAATACATATATTTATATATATATTATAATATAATATTATGATAGTTTAAAAAATACAAACTTCAAATCTATATTATAAAGTAGATATAAAATATATATTACATAATATATATGATTTATAATACATATAACATATGTATATCATATGAAATATAAATTTTACAATATATATATATATATATATATATATATATATATATATGTACATGATTTATATTACATATATCAAATCGCGTAATGGAGATGGTATTGAACGGACATACTTCCAGATCATATACGAACGCGAGTGTCCTTCCAAGTTTTATCCTAGGTCCTACACTTTTTCTGACCTTCATTAACGATCTCCCTGATGTAATCAGATCCCAAGTGCACATCTAAGCTGAAGACACCACCATTTACTCCCCTCTCGATAAGAAATCTGCCGAAGATGACAAAGCAAATCTCGATACTGATATTTAAAAGGATCCCCAATCTCTGGTGGACTGGGGTAAAAAAAAGGCTAATAAATTTTATACTTTCATAACGAAGCTCCTATCCTTTAACCCCCATGGAAAATACCTTTTAACCCCAATCAGTGTAGATCAGGCTAGTTTCCCCGAAAGCTATACAGTGCGCCTCCTCGGCCTAACACTCTCAGCCGACCTCAAGTAGAGCGACTAGGAAGGTTGGGTTATAGTGTCGCTCAAGGAAGTTTTTCTTGTCTAAATCGATCTTGCACATGTATTAATCTACCATCCAACTGTGCAATGAATACTGCTGTCAAATCTGGTCGGGCGCCCCTACTGTTCATCTTGGTGTTCTCGAGAAAATCACAAAAGAGAATTCGCACTGTTATCGATCCCGATCTAACAGCTAGACTTCAAACACTTTCTCACCAACGTAATGTGATTTCACTCTGTCACTTCTACAATAACTTTCACGGCTTCTGCTTCTACGAGCTTACCTCCTGGTGACCCCTCTGTACAAGTTTACTCGAGCTAATAGACCAGCAAATAAGCCACACTCTTTTATAGATGAAACAATCGGGTTTAACCAAGACTTCTACTGTAAAAGCTTCTTTACTCGCATTTCTCATCTGTAAAAATCCCTTCCGTATAACTGCTTCCCTGATAGCAACAATCTCCAAGAGTTTAAATGCAGCGTCAATGGCCATTTCTTATCTCTTTGACTCCACCTCTTGTATGTTGTTACTCTCCTTTTCTGTTCTACTCTCACGCGGCTCTCTTCAAACCAGTCCCTATCATTCTCTTACACATTCTCCGAGACCCACTGCGACCTGTTCATCTTTCTTTCGTTCACCTCTTGTGCAACAGTGGCAGTAATGGGATAAAGATTATACATGTATAAAATATATATAATATACATAATATATATATATAGAGAGAGAATATATATATATATAGTATATCATAAAATATAAATATATATGCATATATTATATGTACAAATAAAAATAATCATACATAAAACATAATATTATATTAAATATAGTATAATTACTGCAATATAAATTTGATAATATATATATATATACTATATATATCATAATATATATATTATATATAATGTGTAGAAAAATATAATGTGTAGAATAATATAAAATATATATATATTATATAATGTGTAGGATAGACTATATATATATATATATATATATATATATATCTTACAATATATTAAAAAATGTGTATGATAATATAATATAGATAGAATATATTTAAGTATTTAGCTATATAATATATATACATATATTGTTATACAATATATATAATATATATAAACTATATATATGATATATATTATATAAAAATGCTGTATGTATATGCATATCACATATATTTAACCTATATTATTCATAAATAATGTATATATCATGTATTAAAATTTAAAAAATATATATAGTGTTCTTATATATTATATAATTATATTATGTATTGTTAATATCTATATATGACAGAAATATTATATATGGAGAGAGATATATATTATTACATTATAAATAAAATAAATACCAAATCTATAAAGTATATATATATATATATATATATATATAATAAGTATGCATATTATATATGTAGAATATAAGATATATATCATGTATACAATATATACAAAATATATAATGCACATATCCTATGTATAGCCCACACACACTCAGATATATATATATATATATATATATTATATCTAGTATTATATATACAGCATATATCATATATACTTTACAAATAATAATTATGTGCATCATCTGTATGTAAGACATATTTATAACGTACATATATATATATGTAATTTATATCTGTATACGCTATACACATACACTTTTTAAATCAATATAAAATATTTATATATTTATATATGTATTACAGGTAATTTACAGTTAATTTTTTAAAAATATTTATTTTGTATATTACTCATTTATATATGGAATATTGCATAGATATGATATTTATATATATATATATATATATATAACATTAAAATATGTATAATATATATATAAATTTTATATATATAATATTAGAGTAATATTACACATATATATATAATATATATTATATATGTGCAATATGTTTCACATATATATAACATGTACATATTGTCATATATAATATACATAATATATATTTACATATATATATATATAACAGATATGAACATAAAATATTTTTAATAAAGTATTCTACACATTGTACATACATTTTATTTTATATATATATGATATCATTAATATTTACATTATATAATATATTATGATGTATATAACTGTATATTAAATGTTTATTAAATATATATCGAATATAAGGCATAAAATGTTTTATATATATTTTAGATACTTAATATATATAATATTTTTATATTTTGCATCATATATATAATACATAATATATATATACATATATAACACATATTTAATATATATTTATATTATATATTTAATAATTTACTCATTTTGGATAGCTAAACTATTTCTATATTATACTATAATACATATAATATATATGAAATATGTAATATATAAATACTATATGCATACATTTATATATATGATATATAATATATATTTATATTATTATATTGTATATGCAATATATATATACCTTATATTGCATTTAGGATATATATTATGTATATATTATATACAGAATATACGTTATGTCTATATATAAAACATAAAACACATATTATAATATATAAAAAATATATATTATAGTGTATGTTATATGTGTAATATAATATAATCATATACATAGCATATATTTTTAATATATATATTTCATATAATATTATATATAATATATAATATATATAAAATATATTTATATTAAACATGATTAATATATATCATCATATTTTTTAAATATATTATTATAGGTCTATTATAAAATATATCTTTTGTATATATATATATATATATATATATATATATATATAATCTATATCTATATATAAATATTAATTGACATTACGTATTAATATATATATGTGTGTGTGTGTGTCTGTGTCTCTGTGTGTGTGTGTGTGTGTGTGTGTGTGTGCGTTTGTGTCTGCGCATGATTATTTACGCTCTCGCACGCCGATTGAGCACTATGTAGAAATGGTAGATTTCAAAAACACTACCCACGCATTTATCCATCTTTCATTCTGTAATAAATTTGAACACTCTCGGCTGCTCACGTTTGTTTAGATTGTATATAACGCATTAAAATCCAACTTTGTCTACCGAGCGCCCATAGCTTAGAGGTTAGATTCCCCAATTGATGTAAATTTAGTCGGGTTTCAATCCTGGCTAGAAGCAATTGGATGTATAACTGTAGTGATGAGTTGTGGTGCTCCGAATCAGGGCCCTCTCTGGATGACTTATTTTTAATATAGTTTTTTAATTATTTTGCCCCAAGCAAGCTGCTACCTCTGTTAGTGCGTAGTTGTTCACAATGAGAGAAATATCTGGGTGCATACGTTACTGTCGTAACCTTAAATATTGTACATATTTCAAAAATATAGTAAGTAGCAATTGATGTTTTATATAAATTTCTGCAGATATTGCCTATTAAATATGTAAGTCAACGGAAGGGTTTTTCATCGTGTAGCAGTGTTGGTTACAATTAACTAGTTCAACTTTAAATAAGTTAGTTCTACATGCCAACTCTCTACTGCTCTTAAATTCATGGGATTTTTGAATCAATGAAATATCAGTGGCCATGGAGAGATTTGTCGAAAAGATAGATGGAAGCCAAGTCTCATCTTTGAGAATGTGGCAGAAGTCAAATGCCAGATCAGTATCGATCACATTGCAGATCTTTCTTTAGATTTTGTCAAGAACCTCGAGATGAACCCCTCGTATCAGATGTGTCAACAGTAATTGAACAAATTATTGATTAATAAATGTGCGAAATCAATTCTGACGAGAAAAGGTTTCTAGCTCGGCCCGTTTCGTAGCAATAGGCGCAGCTATAAATTGGATGTAGGCATTTTACTTCTTGTCGCGGAAAAGAAGGCGCAGTGTCTTGCTTTGCAACTGATGGCGGACTGGAAATTTTGCCTATGATGGTTTAAGTGCAAACTTAAATCTTTACAAATGATCTCCCAGACGTAATCAAATCCCAAGTAGGCAGACGACACCACCATTTACTCAGGCATCAGTAAGAAATATGGCAAACATAACCTCGCTGCTGATCTTGAGAAGGACCTCCACTCAGTGGTGGACTGGGGTAAGAAGTGGCTAGTAAATTTCAACTATTCCAAAACGGAACTCCTGTAAACCATCACAGGCAATCTCTCCTGCCACCCAAAAGCATAGACGAAGCAAATCTCCCAGAAAGCAATACACCGCGCCTCTTCGGCCTTACCCTATCTTCCGATATCAAGTGGAATAATTACATTGAATCAATAGCTAAATCCACAACTAGGAATGTTGGGTCACTGTATCCGTTTACTGGCATATTTTTCTGCCTGAATCCATTTTGCACATATACAAATCAACGTAGAATTTACTCGGGCAACTAGACTGGTAACGAGGTCTCGCCCTTTTATAGTTAGATCAACCAAATGCCGGCGACAATTCTACTCCATTAGCTTCTTTTCTCACGCTCCCCGCCTGTGGAATTCTCTTCCATAAACTTGTTTTCCTGACGGTTATAACCTCCAGGAATATAAATGCAAAGTCAATTCCCATCTCTTAACGCCAACCCTTTCTACATCACCTCTTGTATTTTGTTCTTTTTCTTTCTCTCTACCTTCACAATTGTCTTCACTCCTGTGTTCACATCATTCTCTTGCCCTTTCTCTTTCACCCATTGTAGATGGTTCGTCGTTATCTTCACTCTCCTCCAGCCTAATACATCAACTCTTTTATGTAACACCCTGCACATTAGTGGCGTTAACGCCTTGCTTGGGGCGAAATGATGAAAGAAAAAAAAGGTATTAGGTGAAGGCACTAAAAATTTCAAGCCATTTTCTGCACTTGATTTCAAGACCGTTTGAAGAGCAATAGCCAGGATTACTTTTTCAACTTTGGCAGATGTCTGTTGAATCTGGAGTAATAGTTGTGTCATCTGCACAGATGTCTACTTTGGAAGTAATTATAGATATTCTATATTGAAAAATTTATACAGTACATATGTTATATAATATATATATATATATATATATATATATATATATATATATTTTATAGAATATATGCATTTATATAATATATATTTTATATATTATATGCAGTATATAAGCATATTTATAATTCATATATATTTTATACACATATATATTTACTTATATATACATTATATATATACATTATATATCACATATATAATTAATACTTATTATTTATGTTATATATAAATATATATATATCATTTACTATATATACATATCAATGAAATATACCTATATATTATATATATATATATATATATATATAGATAGATAGATAGATAGATTGCCCAACACACACACACACACACACACACACACACACATATATATATATATATATATATATATATATATATATATATATATATTGACCTATATACATACATATGTATACATATTGATTTTCATAAACACTACCGGCCATAATTATCAGGCCACCCCCTTTCAAAAAAATTGTATGTATTTCATACTATTTTTAATATCTATTGGCCAAGGGGACAATTCTAAATGAAAATAGTATGGTTCTTTTTTTAATACTGCTCAATAGCATGTTCATCAAATTAACTGTTCTGGTGTCCAGTTTTTTGCTCTTTTCCCCTTGCTAATCTCTTATTATTGGCTGGCCGAAGCAAAGGCTTCCTGGCTACCTTGTAAGATTGTACAGAGTAGTAATAACAAAATAAGCACTATGTTGTCATTATAAATTATCCACTTGGCAATAATTACTCAAAATACTATGAAATACAAATTTTTTAAAAGCTGGGGTGACCTAATAATTATGGCCGATAGTATATATATATATATATATATATATATATATATATATATATATATTTATAGAGAGAGAGAGAGAGAGACCTTTATATATATATACTGACCTTCTTATATATATGTATATTTATATAGATATTGACCTTAATATATATGTATATATATACATAGAGAGAGAGCAAGCGAGAGAGAGAGAGAGACAGAGTGAGAGAGTGGGATACCTGTATATATATAAATTACCTTCATATATATAAATGTATAGACATTTATATATATATATATATATTATATACATATATATATATAGATATATATATATATATTATTCTTCATATATATATATATATATATATATTATTCTTCATGTATGTATATATATATATATATATATATATATATATATATATATGTTAAGATAAATATAAACTGATGGTTCAATGCAATATCGTCCGTTCCTTAAATATAACAAAAAGATTATCGATAGTAAATCCGCAACTCTGGTCGAATCTTGTTGATTGTTGTTACCTGAAACTCTTAGTAGTGAATTGTGGTATTGATTAATATATATATATATATATATATATATATATAGAGAGAGAGAGAGAGAGAGGAAGAAATATGACAGAGACTCCTTGCTAAAAGCACGCAGGTACAATAACAGGGTGGTCTGAAAAGTTGTGACACACTCGCGAAAATCCAACATGTACTTCGTAACCTTATTCATCTTCAATATAAGTTCAAACAAGGTGTTGCTGTGGTAAGTAAATACTGGAATATTTTGTACGTATTAGAGAAAATAACTGCGTGAAAATTAATGCAAGCTTGCTTGACGCCATCACAAATGCCTTCGAAGTACCGACGTTCTGGACCACCCTTCATGATAGTTGATTATTATTTTTTTATTTTATTTACTCTTATAAAAGATCCCTATATTTATCTATCGAAGAGTCACCAGATCGATGTAGAGATATCAGACAGATAACACACACACACACACACACACACACACACATATATATATATATATATATATATATATATATATATATATTATTAGTTTTTTGTCATAATTAAATTTGACCAGTACATAGTTGTATTCTAAAGTGCTCAATACATTTTTTATTGCAGAGGTTTCTAATTTTTTTAACATTTGGAAATGAGTTATTTCGGCAGTCTAGGTTTCAACCGTTTGGTATCTAGACGATTTATAATAACTGATTTTCAAACTTTTCAAGCGTACAACAGCGATTTTTACGATCTTTTGAACAACCGAAAATTTTCTACATACGATTTTTTCACAATTTGTACATCAATCAATACATAATTATATAACATATAACTTTCTGTCAACCAGTCTACCGCAGAAAGTAATGGCAACTTACTGTAAGATAATATTCTGCCTAGTCAGTCATGTCTCTTTCGAGACATGATCGCCCAAGCGTATATCACGTATAGCAAATAACTGATTGATTGAAGCTAAATTTATCTGTCTAAGCCAAATTTATTTACCATAGCTAATTTTATCTATCTTGGATAATTTTACCATAGTTAAATTCATTTAAGCCACATTTATTTATAGAAGTCTAATTTATCTAAACCAAATTTTTGCTAATTTTATTTCAATGAATTTTATCTATCTATGCAAAATTTATCTAAACAAAATTTATCTAAGCAAAATTTATCTATGTAAAATTTATCTATGTAAAATTTATCTATGCAAAATTTATCTATGTAAAATTTATCTATGCAAAATTTATTTATGCAAAATTTATCTAAGCAAAATTTATCTATGCAAAATTTATCTAAGCAAAATTTATCTACGTAAAATTTACCTCAGATAATTTTATCTTAACCAAATTTATGTATGCCAAATCTATCTATCTTAGCTAATTTTATTTGTGTAAGATAAATTTTCTTTCGAAGCAAAATGTATCTATTTTAGCCAATTTGATCTATCTATCGTAGCTAATTTATCTAATTTTATCTATATATCTATCTATCTATCTAATTTTGCCCATGTATTTAAAAGAAATGCTTAAGTTAAATTTTTATTGTATTTGTTTCATCTCTAATCATTTTGCATTGTTTGTTTTCACACTTTTAATTATAAAATAAAAATATTAGATCTCATTGGCCCCCTGATTTTTCGGGAGTAACAGCAACATTTTTTTATTACTATCTGGGCAAAAATGATAATTAATTGAAAATGCTTCGTCCAGGTTTTCATTCATTTCTCCTTCATCCACCGAAACGAATCAGTAGCAAGAGATTTTTGTTGAGATATCGGGCAAACGGGAGAGAGCGTAGAGAGGAGGGAATTCATGTCTTTTCGAAGAGATTTACTTCGGCGCGATTATAAGCAGACGCAGTTGAAATTCGAACACGAAATTCTCGCGTGCATACGGGCCTAAGTTCATAATCACGAGGTAAGAAAAAAATGTCCGCTTGAGAATATGCGGCAGAGACAAACACAGTGACGCACGAATAAACAAAACCCCCACTACAGTCCAAACGATGCCTTCAACGTTTACAAAGTGTACGCCACCGTGCGCGCACACACGCATCCACTTTAAGATGTTTAGGCGCTGTGGTGCATTGGATAACGACTCGATACGAAAACTAGGAGAGCTGAGTTCAAATTCCAGTTAAATTCGTTGCATTCACTTAAGCGCAAATACCCTTGGGAAAGGTATGAACCCATCTCTTCTCCCTCTAATCATGGGCTAATTAACAGGACTGTTTGGGTTCCATAGCCTTGGTTGGCAACCAGTCTACAACAGAATGTCAATCTTCTGTTTAGTCAGTCATGTCTCTTTCGAGACATTGTCGTTCAACCTTGTATCACGTATATCACTTAAATAATTGACATATAGAACTACCATTACACTTGTGTGGATGACTTCTCCCATTATATATATATATATATATATATATATATATATATATATATATATATATCAGTATGCGGTGTGGGTATAGAAGAATCCAAAGGAGTATCCTGCACATACAGTGGTAGGATAACCCTCTAAGAGAGCTCTAAATATATATGTATATAAATACATATAGAGCAAATATAAGAAAAATTAAGTCAGACATGTTATTTCATAGTGAATCGGAAGTATAGGCATCATCAGCTTCCGTCTTTAGAAAAATCCTTTCTACAATAAAGACAGAAGCTGATGATGGTTCGCCTGAAATAGACCACACTTCCGATTCACCATGAAATAACGTGTTTGCTTTATATATATATATATATATATATATATATATATATATATATATATATATATATATATGCCTACCTGCATATAATATATATATTATATGCCTACCTGCATATAATATATATATTATATGCCTACCTCCATTGAGCGCCCATAGCGTAGAGGTACAATCGTCGACTGATGTGAATGTGAATTCGGTCGGGTTTCAATCCGTACTGATGAGCAGTGATTCAGTGAAACAGGACTATCTGTGGATGACTATATATATATATATATGAGTGGGACTGTGCCGTAAAAAATGACCGCAAAATGTTTATATCAATATGCCGACTAAAATGACAGCAGCATATATATTGAGTATCTTACATTAACACAAGAAAAAAATACAAACCCCTGAGTCTGATAGGAGAAAAAAAAAAAAAAAAAAATATATATATATATATATATATATATATATATATATATATATATTCCTTTTGTAAGGTTCAGGGGTCAAAGAGCGAACATGCGGCAAGTACTTTAATAACTAGTAGCAAACAACATAATGAAATCAGGAAATATATGTGTGTGTGTGTGTGTGTGTGCACAAATAAATACACAACTCACAAATATACACACACGCACACTACCGTTAAAAAGTCTGAAACTTCTTTGGTTTTTTTTTCGCAAAATTAAAAATATTAATCAATTTTTACGTCTTTAAAGAAATATTTATTTTTGTGCTTGGTGTAACCCCAGACATTTGGCTGAAATATATATATATATATATATATATATAATATATAGTGCTTCCAAAGCACTCGGATATATAGAAGTTTTCTTATAGTTTCTTTCTTTTTTAAAACGTACATTTTCTTTTTTACTGACTTAATTTTCTTTCCTTTTTCTTTTCTTTAAAGTTTCTTTCTTTTTTAAACTTTTTTCTGGCAATTTTCTTTACTTTTACCTTTCTTTATAGTTTCTTTCTTTTTTCTTAAACTTTCTTTCTCTTTCTCTTTCTTACGTTTCCCGTCTTCACTTTTCCCTCTTTACTTTTTCTTCTTTCATCATTTTCGTTTGACTGTTCTTTAGGTTTTTCTTTTCTTTTTTTCCATCTCATTGCCACTTACTCCTTAATCACACCCTTTCCCCTCGGCTTTATCATTTACCCACTCGCCATTAACCGTGTTTATATAATTGATTATTTACAACTTCAGTTGTCAATATCTATATTTCCTTATCTAGTAATAATTTTCCATCTGTAATGAATTCTCATTCCTTTCTGTGTAACTCTTTTTCGACACTGATCAAATTTTGATCTTTTTATTTCTATATCTATATATTGGGAACACATCCTAAAACAATTTACACGTAACATAAATTACGCATATCCTGAAAACAGTTCATAATTATATATTTGTAACATGGGAAGGTTCAATGTATGGTAAGGCTAATAGGAAATGTCTAGTAGATCGGGATGTGCGTTGTGGTACAGTGGATATCGGCTCGGAACGAGAAACCGGGGAGCCGAGTTCGAATTCCGGTTGAAGCCATTGTATTCACTTACGCGCAAATACCCTTGGGAAAGGTATTAATCCGTTTCTTCTTTCCAGTTATGGGTTAAATAGCTGGACAGATTGGGTTCTATAGCCTTGGTCGGCAACCAGTCTACCTCTTTCGAGACATGATCGCCCAAGCGTGTATCACGTATGGCATTTAACTGACTGACTAGTAGATCGTGACGGAAGTCCGATTATCAGTAAATGTTTGTATATGTGAGCAACGAGATAATATTCAGGAAAATGTGTTCAAAAAGCACATTTAAAGTTAGAAAGAGTGAGCTGAAATTTCTGGGACACGAGAAGGAGGTGTCTGGAGAATTTAGCAATGACCTACCCCATCAGTTTCTGTGAATGGATCAGACATTAGTAAAAACTACTAAGAACTACAAAGAACAATAATCTTCTTAATATATATATATATATATATATGTATCAATTGTACATTGCGACACGGAAATTTCTATGTTTCGAGATAGATTCTCATCATCAGGCAATGTTGATGTAGTTGTGCAGATGATTTACATTTAAATGACAAAATCCAATTATATATATATTGTAGTATGAAATAAAGGTAAATATTTTGTAGTATTAAATAAATGTTAATACTAAAAATTGTGATCTAATTAAAGTTTTATATAAAAAAGAGATTTCCTAAATTTTAAACTGAATTTAAATATATAAAAAAAATTATATTAAATATAAAAACTAAATTTAAATACAAAAATATTTGTAGCCGTATACTTCATAAATACAGATATATTTACCAAATAGCAATTCCTATCCGCCTTTTCAGCCCATTCTCTTCTACTTCCCCCAACCCCATATATCCTTATTTCTTTCTCTTTGTTAAATCAAAAGCCCTGGCCATAAAGGCTGTAAAGGACCAGACCTTATCTTCTACTGTTAAATCCGTATATAAAATTTTCAACACGTCCATTAATCACCTCTCTCCTCTACCTCTTCCCTCTTTTTGTTCAAATTCTAACTTACAACTTACAACTTTGATTTCCCATTTTCCGCCCCACTTACCTGTCACGTATAATTCGCCAATATAAGGTAAAGAATTTGCCATCTTCTTTCAAACTACCTCATGAGACATTGTCCTTTGTAGTAGATAATAATTTGTATATGTTCTAAACTATATATATATATATATATATACTTGTTTCTTTAATATATTGGGAGGAACAATTTTGGCAACTTATTATGTAAATACCTGTTTCAGAAATATTATTGTTATTCGTGTTTGAGGATCTGAGTATATCCATAATGGTTTTGGAAGTGTTTGTGACTATTTTAAGATTTTTTTTTTAATCATATCACCCCGAGCAAGGCGGTAACACCACTGATGTGCAGGGGGCTACATAAGAGTAAAATCACTAGATAGAAGAGAGTGAAGAGTAGAACAAACCATTTAGAAAGGAGCAAGAGAAGGATGGGAATTTTGGTGTGATGACAGTTGCAGAGGTGGAGAGAAAGGAAAGGATATAGTGGTGGTAAGGAAAGAACTTGGGTCAAGTGGTTAAGAGATGAGTATTGACCTTGCATTTGAATTCCTGGAGGTTGTAACCGTCAGGAAAGCAAGAATAAGAAAGCGAGTTCCACAGGCGGGAAGTGCGAGGAAAGAAGCTGCAGGAGTAGAATTGTCGTCTGGATTTGGTTAATCTCAATGTGAATGGGTGAGACCCAGTTGCCAGTCTGGTTACAGGAGTAAGCACCTGTTGCAGAGGCACCAGTGACTTAAGTTCGTTGGAGTATAAGCCATGAAAGTATTTATAGAACAGACAAAGGGAAGCCACATCTCGTCGATGGGAAAGTGGCTGTAGTCGAGCCGCCAAGTCGGTACCTATCACATTACTGATTCTCCTTTGGAGCCTGTCAAGAACACCGAGGTGAACAGCGAGAGCACCTGACCATATATGGCAGTAGTACTCCATGCACGGACGAATGGATTTGTATATATGCAGGATGATTTCAGGCGGGAAAAACATCCTGGCCCGATATAGTGACCCAACCTTCCTAGCAGTGGATTTAGCTATTGACTCAATGTAGTGGTTCCACTTGAGATCAGAAGAGAGGGTAAGGTCAAGGAGGCGTAGTGTATTGCTCTCGGGGAGACTCGCTTGGTCCATTCTTATAGGAGGCAGGAGAGGTTGCCTGTGATGATTGACAGAGAGCAGCTTGGTCTTAGACGCATTGAAATTTACAAGTTACTTTTTACCCCAATTCACCACAGATTGTAGATCCCTCTCAAGATCAGCAGCGAGATTATGTTTGTCCGAGATGGGATAGGTTGTTCTGGATAATGGACGTGATAGGGTTGGTCGGTAGTATGATGCATCTGTTTTCATGTAAATTATTATTGCGGATTATGTTATTATTTTTGTTTCGGTTTTATATTTTGTATGCCTTTCTTCTTTCGTTGTGGATAAAATGATGTGGGTATTGTATATTTTTGAATCTGTTTTCTATGTATGTTTCTTCTTTAAGTAGATATTGGGAACGACAGATTCTTAAAGCTCTCAGTTAGAAATCTATGATAATTCCAGATTTAATTTTAGAAGAGTGGTTTGAGTAGAAACTGATTAGATCATTTTTGTTTGTAGCCTTTCTGAAAACATCAAAACTGAGTTCGTTATTATTTCTATGTAGTATGATGTCTAGGAACGGAGGAGGTTTCAGTTTCAAAAGTGAAGTCTATTGTAATTATGGATAGTGTTGTGAATTCCGTGTGAGGAACCTCACAAAATAATGAACAATAAGTATATTAAACGTAAAGATACAAACTTGAACGCTGGTTAGTAATCCAAGAATACGATTGACAAGAATATATATATATATATATATATATATATATATATATATATATATATACAAGTCTTTGAAGTGAAGTCGTACTAGAATTAGTATGTCCACGTCAGAAGCTGACGGTTGCTGCATAATACTATTCTGGCTGAGTAGAGCTCAGAGCTACTATGACTACTGACGCGGTATTCTCCTTGGAACTTCGGTATCTCTCGTTATCTTACGGTATCCTACGGATCTCTAGGGTTCTGACGGTATTCATTATGGCAAGAGTATATGTGTACTTTAGTCGAGTGCATTATCATAGCAAAAGTGGAGATCCTACAACAGATAGAAACATTTACCAACAGAATATTACCAACGATGATAAAATCTATGAAAAAGTAAATGAAAACAAAGCTATAAAAGAAACACAAAAATTTACAAGCGACATCAAAACGCTACTAAGAAATGAAGCAGCTTGAGTTTCCTTTCTTTCAACATACTTCTTTTATGTGCCCTGTTCTTTCTGGACGTCGGTGATCATGGCTTTCCACATGTCCCTATCTTTGGTGGCTCTTAGCATGCTTTCTCCTGTTACACCACGCAACCCACGTTCCGTCATCCACCTGATCAGGCCCTTCAAATATGTTATCCGCTGCTTTCCCCTGTTGCTTTTCCCCTCTGTCTGGGCTTTTAATATCAGCCCTCCTTCCTCATTGCATGCCCCGGAACTTTAGCTGCCTCTTCCTGGTGCTCACCATTAATTTCCTTTTCGTTTTCATCCTTTCCAATACCTCATCATTGGCCACATCTTCGGTCCATGTTATTCTCAGCATCCTTCTGTAGAACTACATTTAAACTGCTTCAAGGTTTTCCTTCATCTTCGAAGATATTGTCCAGCATTCACTGCCATATTGAAGAACTGACATCACATAGCAATCCAGTATTCTTTTTTTTTTCTAGCAAAATTGTCCTGTTTCTTAATACTTCACTCAACTTCTGGAATGTTTCCTTCGCCATGCCAATTCGCGTTCGGATCTCTGTGTCGCACTTTTCATCTCCTGTTCGAACGCTTCCCAGGTATTTAAATTTTTGCAGCTGCTTGATTCTAGTACCCCCGACCTGTATTTGGCATTTTGGGCTGCCCTTTTTGCTAATGACCATGCATTCGGTTTTCTTGCAGTTTAAGATTTAAACCCACTTAAGTGGCAGGATGTAATTGATTTCTGTTATTTCCTCAGATTCGTTTATTAGCGGTGATGTGCAGTAACATGAATCTATTTTCGGTGTGTATGATGGAATTTGTTTGGCCTTGAAAAATATTGCGTCATTTGTGATTGCATCAGTTCTTATCATGCCCCAACACTATTGTCTCGAATGTTGATTAGTTGTTCTACAGCCATTTTCTGCGATAGACGTTTCTTCAAAGAAACGTACAAAAATTGCAAATCTGTACGAAAACACTGGCAAACCGTACAGAGGGATCGCAGATGTTGCTGATGCCAGTCTTTCAACTGTCAGTCGTGTCATCAAGGCGAAGAAACAAACTGGGATGAGAACAATAACGCCAAGAGACGACGTATACGTGCTCATTGAAAGTGTGAAAGATCCTAGAAAGAAATTCGTTTTGTTTCAATTAATTTGCACTAGGGTGTAGATGTGCTGATTGATTGATTGATTGATTGATTCGTTATCTACGGCTTATCAACCCGTTGCAGCTTATTTAAAGCCAAAAAATATTTTTAAATTGTAAGAATTTAGTGATAAAATTATTACTGATTAACCCATAAATGGGAGAGAAGTGGTGGATTCATCAGTTTCCCAATGTTATTTTGCGCATAAGCGAATATAACGAACCCAACTTGAATTAGAACTCGGCTCTCCGATTAAGAATTCTGAGCCATTATCCATTACACTAACCGCACATCCAAGCTTACAGCACCTGGTATTCCAAAGCCTTCAATGTACAAATATATTGACATAGAAATTCAAACGTTATCGGATATGAAAGCCATTGCTATCCCGCTAGATATAGGAACACTCTCTCTGATAAATAAAAGAATTGGCAAAATTTTAAACCAAATTCTTAAGGAAACGTACTAGTATGAGTGTGTACTAGCATTAGTACTAGTACACACTAGTATTGTTCACATCATATGAAGAACATTGTTAATGTAAATTTGAGAAAGTATTTTTGCTGAGTAGATTGCAAGTTTTTTTTCATGTGGTTAGCGTATACAATTTTAACTTATAAGTTTAAATATATAGGTTTTAATCTTCATGGTATGTAAATAGTTTATTTAAGTAGTCAGTTAATTGCTATGCATGATACATGATTGGACAATCATGTCTTTTTCGATACATGACTGACTAGGCAAAAGATTTTCTCCCTAGTCAGTCATGTTGTAGGTTACTATTTTTCTGAGGTAGAACGGTCACCAACCAAGGCTACAGAACCCAATCTGACCTGCTATGCAACCCACATATATATGATTTATTTATTTAAACGCTATTTGTTAATGAATACATATATTTGAGTAGATGGTGTGTTTTTATTTATTTATTTATTTCGGTCTACCGGCCTGAAAAACTTGAAATATCTTATTGTTATTGGTTATAAATGCTTAACCAAATAAATTAGAAATATGTCAGAATAATAACTGAAAAACCCATAAATAATAATTATAATAATAATAATAATATATATATATATATATATATATATATATATATATATATGTATATATATATATGTATGTATGTATGTATATATATGTGTATATATGTACATATATATATATATTTTTTTAAAAAGGAGATTAATGTTACACACACACACACACACACACATATATATATATGTGTGTGTGTGTATGTATGTATGTATGTATGTATGTATGTATGTATGTGTGTATGTATATGTGAATGTAATATATGCATTAGTAATTAAGCAGGTATACACGTAAGCATGCTTAAAAGAAATCTATACAATAAAATGCAATTAACCATCTGCAAATCCCACACTACTTAAGAAACTACATTCATCAAGTATTACAAAACGCAACAATTCGTTAGAAAGATAAAAAAAAGTGCTGAAACGTCACGTATTATCAATTCTCTTATATAACAATGAATGCTTGACAAATTCCTCGTAGATGAAGAAGACACTTGAGGTGATAGAGATTAGTTCCACAGACGGATGCTTAGATTACCATGGACTGAACATGTCAGTAACGAGTTTTAACGAAAATGGAAGCAAATAGAATGGCTATACTGTTTTAATCATTTCAATCCGGGCGTGGCAACAAAGCCACTAAGACACAGAGGCGTTAATGAGCGTAAAATAATTGTGAAATAATATTTAGAAAAATCAAAACATTATTAACGAGCAATAATAAAAAAAGATCAGAAAATGCAGATTTACATTGCATTTAAATTTTTGAAGATCAGAGAGAATTCCTCAAAGTAGAAGTGCGAGAAAAGAAACTGGTAAGAGAGAAATTATCGTTCCATTTAGCTATTTCAACTGTAAAAATGGTAAGACCTTACCGCCAATCTAGTATTGCGATTAAATTTATAGAGTCTAAGTATCATAGAGGAAAGTAATATTTATTTTGTAAAATACAAAAATAACCGAGGAACGTTCATCAGAACAATTACCATGAAATTATTCATAGAAAAGTCACAGAGCAGCTACACTAAAGCAGTGAGAAAGTGACTGAAGCCGTAATGCCAGAGCAAGACTAATAACATTCTTCTTGGGATAAGGTTTCTCTAAATATATAGCAGCAACTAGATCCCACGCTTTTACAGTGAAACCGATAAAATGCAACCGCAACTTCTACTCCAACTGTTTCTTTTCTCGCACTTCCCGACTGTGGAATTCCCTTCCACATGATTGCTTCCCCGACGGCTACAATCTCCAGGAGTTTAAATGTAAGGTCAATAGACACCTCCTAACACACTAACTCGCTCCCATTCTTTCAAACACTCTTCCCATCTACCCAACCAACATCCTCGGTATCCTTACCCATCTATCACCTTCCTTCGGATATTTCATACACCTAACCACTCCTCCTCTTTACCTTCCCCTATGTAGCCCCATGCGCAATAGTGGCAATAGAATGCCTTGCTTGGGGTGAAATGATTAAAAAAAAAAAAGCACAAAGATCTCTAAATATATTGCAGGAGCCCATGAGACAACAATATTAAAAGTCGATTGATAGAAACGTTGCAATTTTTAAGATGCATTCGGGAGAGCCGAGTTCGAATTCCATTTAAATTCCTTGCATTCACTTACGCGCAAATACCCTTGGAAAAGGTATTAATCGGTCTCTTCCTTCTAGTTATGGGTTAAATAACAGGACAGATTGGGTTCTTTGCCTTGTCTGGCAACAAGTCTACCGCAGAAAGTAATGGCAAACTACTGCGGATAAACTTCTGCCCAGTCAGTCATGTCTCTTTTGAGATATGCTCGCCCAATTGTGAATCACATATGGCACTTAACTGACTGAATTAGAAATGAAGACTCGGTTTGAGTTTTGTTTAACGGCATTTCAACCCCTTTGGGTTATTTAATGCCGAAAAATTAGGATTTTAAGTTATTTTTTTAAATGTTCGGTTATAATGGATTTAGTCAAATGTTAACGATAATTTTTTGTTTGTATTCATTTTTATTTTAGAAAACTGTAATTATGGTAATATTTTTCAAAAATGTATTATTGATAATACTTTTTCTTCAAAAATGTATATTTTTCTAGAAAGTCTATTTTTATGTATATATTTCTATAAAAGAGTATTTTTATACTTTCACAGTGTTTTGACTCCAGTTTAGGGAGTTAACTATTTACCTATAGCTGGGACCCTAACAGGTGCTACCACACCGGGTCAAGGTGGACCTAGGAACAACAGCAATTAAGAGGTGGTTCCATTCTCCTCACAACCTCCCAATCGGAGACCTTGTTGCTGGATGCTGTTTACCGTAATGCCCAGGACGAATGAAGACTTGGAGAATTTGATAAGACAACAAGGGCAGGGGGAAAACAACGAGCAAACTACCGAAGAAGCTTGTGTAAATCGATGTTAGAACTGAGACTGGGACGGATGGTGAATCAACAAACGTTACTACGCGCTACAAAATATAGGAAGTTGTGTGTCTTCGACTTTCGGTTTCACATTTAGCGTCCTGACTTTAAACACTTACTGGATGTGCGTTGTGGCGCATTGATATATCGGCTCGGAACGAGAAATCGGGGGGCCGAGTTCGAATTCCAGCCGAATTCATTGCATTCACTTACGCGCAAATACCCTTGGGAAAGGTATTAATCCGTCTATTCCTTCCAGTTATGGGTTAAATAACAGGACAGACTCGGTTCTATAGCCTTGGTCGGCAACCAGTCTACTGCAGAAAGCAATGGCAACCTATTTCGGGATAATCTTCTGCCCAGTCAGTCATGTCTCTTTCGAGACATGATCGCCCAAGCGTGTATCACGTATGGCACTTAACTGACTCATATCTTTAAATTTTGGACTTAAATTAGTTAACACATTGAGGATTGAACAAACCCTAAAAGCCTCAGCTTTTCCAGTGAATGCGAAAATACTGATACCAATGTTGGTAGTTAGTTATATTTAATTAATAACTGTCAGGGTTTGAAAATGGCACACAAATTTTTATCTTTATATATTATATTCTGAGAATACACATTCAGTGATATCCAACACATTTTTGCATCATCTCCAATTAGGCTGTCGAAATAGAATATAAAAATAAAATTAATATTTTAAAAAATGTTTTAAAAATATGTGAAAAACTGCGGTATTTCTTCCGTTTTCTAGAAATAAATCTTACATGTATTTTTTTAATTTATTGTCATCTCTCTTGAAGACATTGGTGGTCATAGTTCTTCAAAAAAAATTTTGTCCGGGAATTGGCACAACTATTTGGAAAATATTTTTTTCTGTTTCTTTTGCACTGTTTGGAATTTACAGTTTTCCTTCTCTTACACTGGTTGCTTATCCATGGCTCTCTATCCTTCGGTAGCACCCACTATAAATTCAATATTTACTAGCACTGCAACCCTGTATACAAACCGGTTAAAACAGCGGTTCCCTTATGACAACAAAATTTAAGAAAAATTGAGCCTAGTCAGTACCTAAATGGGTGGCCGCTTAGGAAAATCAAAATCTCGAATGTGCAAGTGGTGTAATGATTGATGTTTCGGAATTGTTAACCGGAGAGGTAGGTTCCAATTCCAGCTGGGTTCGTTATATTAACTTAAAGACAAATATCCTTGGGAAAGTTCCCACCCCATCTATGTGTTAACTAACTATTATTACCCCCTCACGAAATTCTTACAATGCAAAAATTTTTTCTGGCTTTAAATAACTTGGAAAGGGTTGGTAAGACGTAGAAAACGAATCAATCAAGTCACCCACTCTAACCAAAGGAAAATTAAATTTTAAGAAGAGTTTATCTTTCTATTTTAAACCAAACATCAGAATATTTTAGACGCGGTATCTCTTCTAAATCTGACCTTGAATATTTCATCAACTCTATATACATGTGGGCATTAAAGTAAGTGCCGAAGGGCGACAGTCTGTTTTATACGATCGCGTTTAAGCATGAAACAGACTGTCGCCGATCGGTGTTGACTTCTATTTTCATATTTACATACTCTCATTCCCTGATATTGAGATCTTTAACCCATTAATATAGCATACTTCAAAAAATATCTTTATCATATATATATATATATATATATATATATATATATATAACAGAGAATATTTGGTATTTAAGTCAGGTAAATTCCGATAGAGACGAACTCAAAAAAACTCAATGTTAAATTTATTTATTTAATTTAACAGAATAATATAATCTAGAAAAACTTTTAGATATTTTACAACTTCTTGAGTAATAGGTATTTCGCAACAAGAAGGAAAAAAAAGCTGCACGTCAGACCCAAAAGATACAACAGAACTGTTGTTTCTTTTGTGTCTGACGAGAGCTTTTTTTTCTTGCTGCGAAATACGTATTACCCATGAAATTGAAGAATATCTAAAAAATTTTCTTGAGTATATATAGCAAATTTTCCATCTTCCTTCAAAAAATAGCGTTTACTATCTGATGAGACATTGTCCTTTCAATGTCAAAACAAAATGTAGTAGATTGTAATTTGTACATCTTCTAAATTACAATTTAGAAATTATAACATGGATATGTTACAATATCATTACAAAAGTAGCTTTTTTGTTTCGACACTTCTTGTGTCTTGTCAAGTGATGTGGTTATTTAAATTGAATGGTTTTAAAAGGTTAAAAACAAGCAAGACCCCCTTAATAAAGGAGGCATTCCTTGTTTCCTGTTTAGGATGTGGTTCCCGGCTTTCTCTTTTCCAATCATTTTACTCTTAAGTAGCCCCATGCACCTCAGTGGCGTCACCGCCTTGCTTGGGGTGATATGATTAAAATATATATATATATATATATATATATATATATATATATATATACACACACACACACACACACATATATATATATATATTTAAGAACTATCACATTACGTGACAAGACACAAAAGTGTTCAAACAAAATGGCTACTTTTGTAGTGATATTGTAACATATCCATGTTATAATTTATGAATAAATAATATATATATATATATATATATATATATACAAAAAATCTAAAGCGAGCCAAAACCTACCGCGTAGTAGTGTGAAACCGCGGTAGGTTTTGGCTCGCTTTAGATTTTTTGTGTGTCTTTGCTCTACTTTTGTATATCTTTTGTACTTTGTACCGAGCACTTTTTCTTGTGGTTGGTTCCGTTTGGTTTTTTTTTTCTTTACTGCGGAGTATTGAATGTTTTGTTTTTGTTCCGCGGATTTCTTTTTTTTCTCCCCATTTATCCGACGCCTCAGTGCACCGGATTGTAACGGAATTAGGTTCTGTCTGTTAGTGGTTTTTTTGAAGGTTTATCTTAGTATAAATTTACGGCCTACATACTTACAGAGTCTATTTAGTTATTATTTTGATTTATATATATATATATATATATATATATATATATTCATTATAAATTGTAATTTAGAAGATGTACAAATTACAATCTACTACATTTTGTTTTGACACTGAAAGGACAATGTCTCATCAGGTAGTAAACGCTATTTTTTGAAGGAAGATGGAAAATTTGCTTCCTTATATTAGTAAATTTTTGTGTGCGAGTTAAAGGGGTAGAGAAAATGAGAAACCAGAATGGGGGATTGTAAAAGAGACACTGAAGGAATAAACAACAAGAGAAGGAGACTTTGATGACCCGGTGTTTGGGTTTAACAAATAAGAAAAGGTAAGAAAATGCACAGGGCGGGGACGAAGTGAGAGAAGATGGCCGAAGAAGTGAGATGTGTGAGAGACAGCATAAACGGCCAAGTAGTGTTTTTTTAAACACTATTCATTGCTCTATTTCTATATTGAGCAACGTTTTAAATTATTATTTTGAACGTTGTTAATATTTTCTTCGTTCTTTATTCACTTATATATATATATATATATATATATATATATATATATATATATATATTGTCATCCGCAGACAGATCTGTTTCGCTGTATCACAGCTCATCAGTACGGTTTAACCCAGGATTAAAAACCCGACCGAATTGGCGTCAGTCGGCGATTCTACCTCTGGGCTATAGGCGTTATATATATATATGTGTGTGTGTGTGTGTGTGTGTAACTGTGTGTGTGTTTTAAGGTATGCTATATTTATAGTAACAGAGTATGTATAAACATAAAATTGACACTAAGCTCTACATCGAGTGACGATAGACTGTTTAATACAGAATATAAATAAAATATATATACCACAGCTACTGACTAAATAATATGACAGACTTGGTTGCCAACCATTCTAGGAGAATGACAATTCGGTATTAGAAACCGGTTGGCATGGGAGTTAGCTACTCAGTTCCATAAATATCTTCTTGCGACATAAATCACTGTAGCAATGTCTAGCTTGTTGAAAGCTGTGGTCCCATACTTTTCAGTGAAGTCTACGGGGCGTAAATGAGTGATATATATGACTTTGTGTATGCATGTCTGTTTAAATTTTTTCAGCCAAAACATGTCTGGTAGTTACTGCTGTTTTATTTAACGGACAATTAAGAATTTTTTTTGATCGAAATTTCATTACCTCCTATCAGGCTTCATTCGTTGCTCATGTATTTGTGTTAGGGTAAAATTAAGTTGTTGTAAATTTAGGGCTTACACTTACAAAATGCCGCTAAATACGATACTGTCTAATACTTTAACCTGTTGACACTTTCTTTGCAAATAACATGCGTAACGCTATAAGTGAGGGGTGAGCCTCACTCCACACCATATTTTACTGGAAGTAAGAATTTAACAGAAGTGCAAATTTCTATACTTTGTCTCAAACTACAACGTTCCCGTGATGTATTATTTTTGGAAATTAATAATAATTTTTATTAATTTTCAAAATAAATCGTAAAAATTTGATTTTTCGCTTTTCATAGAAAATTCTATAAGTCGCATTCGAGAAAATAACCACAATAGTAGAGAAAAAAATGTATTTAATGTCAAAACGAATATTTCTGTCAAATCTGTTTTGATATTCTTGCGATATATCTCGAATTTGTTGAGAAAATCTAAAGAATGTTCTATAATGTAATCGATCATGACCTGACACCTCGATTTTAGTTACTTTCCCACTAGTGTGATGATCTGGACTTCAAATATTTTCCTGGCAACGGTGGGCTTTTCCCTTTGGTGGTTCGAATGCATGAATCTAAAAATGCTACTAGATTGGCCACTAGGACTCACCGTTTTACTGTTGAACTAGCTAGATGAAATCGTCAGTTTTATTTTAATAGTTTCTTCTCTTGAATTGTCCTCTGCGAAACTTTCTTCGGTAATTCTTGGTTCCCTGCCACATACAATCTTCAAAAATTTGAATACAACGCCAATCGCCATCTTCTTTAACACCCATTAACCTCTTGCATCCTAGTGATATTATCGCATTGCTTAGGGTGAAAAGAAAAAAAAAACGGATAATCAATAATCAAATAATAAATATAAATTTTACGAGAGGATCAGATAACAATTATAGAATCAGTAATATCTAAAATGTGGATGTGCGTTGTGGTGCAGTGGATATCGGCTCGGAACGAGAAATTGGGGAGCCGAGTTCGAATTCTAGTTGAATTCATTGCATTCACTTACGCGCAAATACTCTTGGAAAATGTATTAATCTGTCTCTTCCTTCCAGTTATGGGTTAAATAACAGGACAGATTGGGTTCTATAGCCTTGGTTTGCAACCAGTCTACTGCAGAAAGTAATGTCAAACTATTACGTGAAAATCTTCTGCCCAGTCAGTCATGTCTCTTTCGAGACATGATCGCCTAGACGTGTATCACGTATGGCACTTAACGAACTGACTGAATATCTAAAACTTAACATCTGATTTAACATGTCATCATTACAACTAGATTTTAATTTGTCTTCTTTTCCCTGAATAACATATATATAAACGAATGTATCCGCATACAGATAGATAGATAGATAGATAGATAGATAATGAATGAAATGAGATAGATAGATACATAGATAGATAGATAGATAGATAGATAGATAGATAGATAGATAGATAATGAATGAGATAGATAGATAGATAGATAGATAGATAGATAGATAGATAGATAATGAATGAGATAGATAGATAGATAGATAATGAATGAAATGAGATAGATAGATAATGAATGAAATGAGATAGATAGATAGATAATGAATGAAATGAGATAGATAGATAGATAGATAGATAATGAATGAGATAGATAGATATATAGATAGATAGATAGATAGATAGATAGATAATGAATGCGATAGATAGATAGATAGATAGATAGATAG
>JBBBDQ010001469.1:395000-497500 GCA_037127315.1 Ascarosepion bandense | reverse complement strand
TATTAAGTTTTAGATAGTCAGTCAGTTAGTTAAGTGCCATACGTGATACACGTCTAGGCGATCATGTCTCGAAAGAGACATGACTGACTGGGCAGAAGATTTTCACGCAATAGGTTGACATTGCTTTCTGCATATATATATATATGGATTTGTTTTGTATTAAATTGACTTATTAATTAATATTAATTACTTAAAATATTTTAATGGGTACACGTATTTGAAAAAGTAAAAAACAAACGGAGCGTCCACTCAACTATGGACACTCAATAGAAATAAAGATTGATATAATAAAATATCGTTATAATAATTATGTAATAATAATTATAATAATTATAATATTATAATTATAATAATTATAATAATTATGGTACTAGATTTTTTCAAAGAACCAATCCTATGTGGAACAGACACCAGCGTCGATGATTCCTTCAAGAAAACAACCTCTTCAAGGCGATAGTCACTCATTAAGTATCCTTCATATCCGCAGAATCATTAATTCTTATATCCAACTCTTAAGATCAAACCACAGACATCATTA
The DNA here is from genome assembly GCA_037127315.1 of Ascarosepion bandense. Taxonomy (NCBI): domain Eukaryota; kingdom Metazoa; phylum Mollusca; class Cephalopoda; order Sepiida; family Sepiidae; genus Ascarosepion; species Ascarosepion bandense. The sequence goes on along the minus strand of JBBBDQ010001469.1, from coordinate 496,962 downwards.
AGACTAGTTGGGTGACATTTTGGCTTGTGCTAAGTGAACATCAGCATATATATGGCAACGACATTGTGATTAATTTAATATTATTTTATGAAGGCATTAATATTTCAGCAGATAGACGCTAGTTTTTCAACTTTCATATGTTTTATTTTTCTAAATTTATGTTTTATTATTATATTTTTTCATTACATAACAGTAACGCAAAAATAGTATTCAAACAGTAACGAATATTTCACACACATATGTATACATACACACACACACAGAAACATATATATATATATATAAATTTATGAAAAAAAAAAATATAAATTTATGAAAATATATACAAATATTCACACACACACACACACACACACACACACATGTATATACACTACCGGCCATAATTATTAGGCCACCCCAGTTTTTTTTTTTAATTATGTATTTCAAACTATTTTTAGTATTTATTGCCAAGTGGATAATTCTAAATGAAAATAGAATGGTTCCTTTGTTATCATTACTTTGCAAAATATTACAAGGTAGCCATGAAGCCTTTTCTTCGGCCAGCCAATAATAATAAAAGACTAGCATGGGGAAAAGAGAGCACAAGAACTGGACCCCAGAACAGTTCATTTGATGCACATGTTATTGTGTAGTATTAGCAAAAGAACAATTCTAATTTCATTTAGAATTATCCACTTGGCAATAAGTACTAAAATAGTATGAAATACATAATTTCTTAAAAAAAAACTTGGGTGGCCTAATAATTATGGCTGATAGTGTATATAAATCTACACACACACACACACACACACACACACACACACACATATATATATATACAGAGAGTAAGATAAGTAAATTGACGCCATTTTACATTTCACGTATACGTGTTGTTTGTTTTTGATTTTATCGACTGCACGGTATAGTAGGTTCAGTTGGGCACCGTCCGTGAGAAAAAAAACGCAATTCACTACGCACAAGAAATTTTGAAACGGCAAGCTGCACAGCTTGGTATTCGTGACGGAAGCTCTATTACGAACATTTCAGACTCATTGGGGGTCAAACTGAAAACAATATAGAGGATTCGAAATGAGTTGGATGAGTCTAATTGTGATTACGAAGCTGCTTGGAATGAACATTAGTGAGGGTGAGGCGATGCCTCTCTTCATCTTCCTACAGGGCCTCAGACTCAACACGGATGCCCACTTCAAGTGCCTTGAGGAGGTAATGCTGCCCTGGTTCAAGAGGGTGGCAGCTTAAAAAACCCCGTGTCTGGCAACAGGACTATGCCATACAAGCAGGAGTACCGAGCCATCGCTGTCAGACAATTTCTACAACCACACCATCCCTTATATCTGGCCACCTCAATACTCATACTGCAATCTCCTTGAATATTATGCGTAAAGCGCTGTTGATCGATGCAACAAAGATGAACTGAAGGCAAGGAATATGGCTGCATTAGCCAACTTAAACAAGGAGGTCGTCCACAAGAATTGCAAAAGAATCCAAAGGCATCTGGAGGCCGTGGTTGAAGCCAATAGCAATTTTATTGAATAAATTTACACTTTAATATTTCAAGATATTTTTGTATAATTTTGGTAAATCAGTCAGTTAAGTGCCATATGTGATACACACTTGGGCGATCATGTCTCGGAAGAGACATTACTGAGTGGACAGAAGATTATCCTGCAGTAGGTTGCCATTACTTTCTGCGGTAGACTGGTTGCCACTAAAGGCTATAGATAACAATCTTTCCTGTTATTTAACCCATAACTGGAGGGATGAGACGGATTAATATTTTTCTCAAGGGTATTTGCACGTAAGTGAATGCAACAAATTCAACTGGAATTTGAACTCGGCTATCCGATTTCTCGTTCCGAGTTTATATCCACTGCACCACAACATAGAGTTATTTTCATTTCGGCGTGATTAAACGAAAATATATCGTGAACTCTCTATATAAAACTCAATATATAAAGACATACACTCACAGAAATGCACATACACATAAATAAAAATATAAAGACAAACAGGCAGGTTACGACGAATGAACTGTCGTCTAAATAAGAGGTTGCGTCTGAGGCCTCGAGGATAGATGAAAAGAGGCATAACGACGCCATCACGAGGCATCACTCGAAACGCAATTGGACTCATCCAACGAATTCTCTGCACTGTCCTCAGATTGGCACCCAAACACTCTGAAATTTTCGTATTCGAACTTCCGGTGTGAATGCCAAGCAGTGCTGCAAGCCGTTTCAAATTTTCGGGTGGATCGAATTACGTCATGGTGCACTTTTTCTCACACACGGTGCCCAACTGACACTACTATACTGTGCAGTCGACAAAAATAAAAAAACAAACAATGCGCATGCGCGAAATAAAAAAATCATAAAAGGTTCGATTTACACATCACATCATGCATATGCATATATTTACCTATATATATGTACGTATACATGCATAAATATTTTTACGCATTCACATAAACACACACACATATATCTCAATGTATGTATACTTTTAACCACACACAATGTTATACTTTAAAAGACACACAGATATATAAACATGTACATATCTCTATACATGCATGTATGCTTTTACACAGATACATATATATATCTAAATATGTTTTTACACTTCCACACAAATATATCATTATATACCTGCATATATATTTTTACTCATATATATATATATATATACACACACATATAACATATCTCTTACGAATGCATACATATATATAGACACACACAAACATATTTATTTTTGCACATACACACAGACGCACACACACACACATATATATATATACACAAATATATATTTTTATACATAAACACCTATATATAAAGGTGTGTATGTGCAAAAATATGTGTGAATGTGTACATATATGTTTATATATGTATGCGCAATATATATATATATATATATATATATATATATTACACATACATACATGTATATAAGCGCACACACATATTTATTTCTACCCATACACACACACACACACACATATATATATATAAACACACAAATATGCGTAGTATGCATATACACATGTATGCATAATATATATATATATATATATATATATATATATATATATATTACGCGTACATACATATAAACGCTTACACATATTTATTTTTACGCATACACACATACTCACATATATATACACATACATACATATGTGTGCATGAGTATATATATATATATATATATATATATATATGTGTGTGTGTGTGTGTGTGTGTGTGTGTTAAGACGTTGAATAATTTCTCGCTGATTTTTCATGAAAAGTAATGTTTTATTTACAAAAATTAGTAAAGACAATGTTTGTGAAAATATTTTGAATTCCACGTCGGAAAAACGACATGTTTTTGAGCTTAACCACGAGTCGACAAATGTTTTAGCATTTGCATAAAAATGAAAGTCTGCTCAACCAAACCATGTGCCATCGATCTGAAAAGTGACAATCGGAATTAGCGTTTCCGAGAAGGTTTTCACCTATTTTGCAACATGATACCTTAAGTTGTCATATTGCAAAATTACTTTGTCGTATTTCTACTCGGACAGCAGCCGTTTTTTCTTCAATGATTGGCTCAAACGTATCCATTGTAGTTCATAGCGATCTGCCGTAATAAGCTACGCCAATTTGATTCTACCAAATGCAGAGCAGAATCTTCAAACCATAGGTATGCAGATTTTTGTTCGATATTGATGAATAGCCAGCTGACCTCATGATCTTCTAAGCTTAGGGTTATGTAGCGTATCCAATTTTCGGATGTACGTTGTGGTACAGTGGATATCGGATAGCTGAATTCATTGCATTCACTTACGCGCAAATACCCTTGGGAAAGGTATTAATCCGCCTATTCCTTCCAGTTATGGGTTAAATAATAGGACAGATTGGGTTCTATAGCCTTGGTCGGCAACCAGTCTACCGCAGAAAACAATGGCAATCTACTGCGGGATAATCTTCTGCCCAGTCAGGACAGATTGGGTTCTATAGCCTTGGTCGGCAACCAGTCTACCGCAGAAAGCAATGACAACCTACTGCGGGATAATCTTCTGCCCAGTCAATCATGTCTCTTTCGAGACATGATCGCCCAAGCGTGTATCACGTATGGCACTCAACTGACTGATCCAATTTTCATTGCCGGCCACCTTTTCTTTTTTGCAACTGAAAGCAGCTATTTACATGTTTCAAGACGTCGTTCGACATCTCTTGGCTTAAATTCGTGCGGCACCCAATAGCCTTACTTTTTAATCATTCCCAATGCTTTCAAACCTTTTATAACATGCGTGATCCACTCCTACTAATTCTGCAAGTTGCGCCTGACATGGGTCCCCATGAAGTAATCCCTTCAATTCTTCGTCTTCAAACTTCTCTGCACCATCTTTAACATCAAAATCATTATTTTAAAAAACGTCTAAACCAATTTCTGCATGTTGTTTCCAACAGAGCCTGGTCACCATAAAACTCAGCAAGAATTCTGTGTGCTTCAGCTGCAGATTTCTTTTGAATAAAGTAGTGAAGTAAAATTCCACGCAAAACACTAACAGATACGTTACCATTTGAAACTACACGCACGCAGTTCTGGGAACGCCATCTGTTGGAAATCAGCGATAACTTATTCATAGTCTTATTATATTTTACACACACACTCACATACACAGATATATAAATGCATTTATTCACCACACACACACACATGCACACACACACACATTTATTTATATATATATATATATATATATATAACGCCTAATGAGTCAGACGAACTTACCTAGGTTTCTCCTAAACGGATCGTCAGGGAAATCTTTCTTTGGCGATCCGTTTAGGAGAAACCTTGGTGGATTCGTCTGGCTCATTAGGTGCTATTTAGTTTGGTCTACCTTTGTATTGAGCGCTTTCTGTAAGATGGTTACTCGTGTCGGGTTTTTTCTTTGGGCTTCGTGCTGATTTCGGTCCGAACACTTTTGACTGACTTTCATGCCCTAAGCTCTTTCTTTTTTTACCAATTTTTTTTCCTTCATTTCCAGTTTTCGAGGAAGACATTCGAGACGAGTTTAATTATAATCACCTTTATATATATATATATATATATATATATGTTTATATATATACAAATATTTTACACATGCACACACAAACACACACATACACACACACATATATGTATTTATATATATATATATATATATAGAGAGAGAGAGAGAGAGCGAGAGTGAGCGAGACATACATACATCCAGACAGACAGAGAGGGTGTATCCAAAATACCAGTACAAAGTCTGTATAAACATATGCCCGCAAATCCTTCGCTTACAGAAAGCGTCAGCCGTAAAATTTAAACTTAATAACTCGAAAAGAAACCCCAAAAAACTAAGGATTTGCAGGGCTTTTGACCTTTATCTACTGTGAGGAACACGCCTCCTTAAAAGTATTTGTGATACCCATGCACGCCCCTTTGATTTCTTTTCCTTGCATTTTATTATTTTTATTTAATATTAATTTTAGTTTAAATTTCAAATGTTGAATTTACATTATCCACGTGTAACCATAGAATATTTAAAGTTTTAATCTTGTTATTAAAAAAACAGTAACTTTACTTTATATGATTTAATTCCCATGAACATTGATTGAACTTAAATTCAAATCTATTAAACCGTCAGTTTGAAAATGCACCTGATGATTGCATAACGCGTGAAACACTGATTTGTGGCATAGACATAAGATAATATCTATATTTACTAATACATATATATTAATCTGCCAGCGTTACACCTCATTTCTGACATCTTTCAATTATAATACGCAATAGATTATCCGTGAGTATAAACGGATTTTTTTAAAAATAAACAATGTTTGCAAGTTTTTTTTAATCTGATATGTCTAAAAGAAAATTTGCTGCCTGAATACACAAATATATATATATATATTTACAAAACTAACACACACACACACACACACACACACACACACACATATATATATATATATATATATATATATATAATAACAAGACCGACTCTGTAAGTATCTAAATCCTAAAATTATACGAAAATAAACTTTGAGGACAACAAATAACAGACAGAATCTAACTCCGTTATTGTCCGTTGCTATAAGGCGTTGGACAAGAGAGGAAAAAAAAAGAAAACTGCGGATTACAGACAATACATACAATATCCCGTAGTAAAGAAAAAAAAAAACCCAAACGGAACCAACCACAAAGAAAGAAAAATTGCTCGATACAGAACTAACCAAAGCGGAATAACAAAGAGGAAGCAATGTAGAGCAAAGACACGTAAAAATATCACAAGATCGCCAAAACCTACCGCGGTTTCACACAACGAGCCGTTGTGTGAAACCGCGGTAGGTTTTGGCGATCTTGTGATATTTTTACGTATATATATATATTTGGCCAAAAATCTTTCATTGAAACATTTTTCGTTAAAAACAACCGACAAGAAAGATTTTATTAATTTTTTATCTAAATTTTCGTAAGAAAACTTTAAGAATTCCATTTCCGTAAGATCCGTTAAATAATGTAAGGGTTTTCTACTATCAACTTTCCACTATTTAATATTGGAAATGGAGTTTTGAAAATTTACTTTTAAAAAGGACAGTCGCTCACACACTGCACGTCGCAACACGTTACAGCTTTAAAGAACTTTCAAAACACAAAAAACACTAAAAATAGAAAAAAATTAACTTACAATCAAATACGAGGACATAACAACACCAGAAAAATAAAAAATAAAATCATAAAAATAAAAAAAATAAAAATAAAATCATTGAAAATGGTCCGTGAAGAGGCTGAAAGCGTTTGGAAAGTCGGAAATCATGGAACATTTTTACATTCTTTATCTCCAGCAAAAAAGAAAACATGTACATATAATGGAAAAAATTAAATAAAAAATGAATGAAATCTTCCTTGTTGTTCATTTTTAACGAAACACACACACACACACACACACACACACACACAGATAGATAGATAGATAGATAGATAGATAGATAGATAGATAGAAATAGCATTGAATGGCATAGATAGATAGAAATATATTAGTTTTTACAATAGCCATCACAAATACCGTTTCGAAGAATAAAATATTTGAAATGAGTTTATAATTTACTATAACAATGTGAAAAAAAAGTATCAGATGCCTTTAGAAATGGACGAATCTTGTCTCTGATTATTCAATCCATAGTTTTTAGTAATGTGTATTTATAAGAAAATTCGCTCCATCATGCACTGTATATACATATATCAGTCAGTTAAGTGCCATACGTGATACACGCTTGGGCGATCATATCTCGAAAGAGACATGACTGACTGGGCAGAACATTATCCCGCAGTAGATTGCCATTGTTTTATGCGGTAGACTGGTTGCCGACCAAGGCTATAGAACCCAATCTGTCCTGTTATTTAACCCATAACTGGAAGGAAGAGACGGATTAATACCTTTCCCAAGAGTATTTGCGCGTAAGTGAATGCAATGAATTCGGCTGGAATTCGAACTCGGCCCCCGATTTCTCGTTCCGAGTCGATATCCAATGCTCCACAACGCACATATATATATATATATATATATATATATATATATATATATATATATATATATATATATATATATATTCCCGTAATGGTTTCTTTTTATTGGCTAAAATTTTGCAGTCACTCTGAATTTCGAAGTATCTCCTAAAAATTGAAGGTGTTTTATCTGTTTTACATCTCACTCCGGCCGATTGTATTCTCAGTAGAATTCTTCTGTAGAACCACATTGCTGTTGTTGGGTCTCATACATTGACACCCACACACACACATACATACGCATGGTCACGCGGTGTCTACGTGACAGTCGTAGTTCCCGCCAAAAAAACGAAGCCTTTAAAAACCGAAAACAGCACGTGAGACAGCAGTTAGGATTTCGTCCCGGGGCGAGGGCAGACAAGGACAGACATGCCCTCCTAATTCACACAAACACTCGCGCACTAATTGCGGGTAGCAATTAGTGGCGCAAATATTTTTTATTCTCTTAATTTTCTTCTCTGACATTAACTTTCATTGAAACCGGACTCTACAACTTCTTATGCATGCTTTCTCAACCCTATGTAACCTTTTTCAATATATTGTTTTTCCGTTTACTTTCGCCTTCTTGTTCATTCATAAAACCTGTTCTATTTCATGACTAAAGTTTGCGCCGAGTCGCCGCGGTAAAATATAAATTAGTAAGTGGACGGCCTATCATCCACTACAATGGTGACCACGACGTGATGTCGATTCGGCGTAATTCAGTCCAGCATCGTTGGAAATGGAACTCAGCATTTCTTCTTCGTCTATCAACAAGAACTACTATTCAACGTCGTTATCTCCCAACTCTTTCTACAGGACTCCAAGATGGCGACCCCACACAGAATTTTTACAATCGCACACTAGACAGCACAACTGTCATCTCTCTCTCCCAGGTTTTCCAGAAAAAGAGTAACACAACGTCGACTTAAAGACGTTTCTTTCAGCATTCAACGCAATGTCACTCAACCAAACACAACGTCGACTTAAAGACGCCTTTTTTTCTCAACCAGAACACTGAGGAAATCGACAAGCCGAATTATTTATACTGGAGAATTGTGACCTCCAGAAAATTCGACATTAAACCTCGATATCTTTTTAGTTCTCTCAAACGCGTACACTCGGTATCAACAAGCTTCAATCAACCACTTTGCAAATCAAAGTTTATAACCAACTGTTAATTCTTCTAACACCAACATAAAAATCCACACGTACAGCAAAACACGGAAACTCTTACAAACGCAAGCAACTCAACGTGGAGCATTGGAATAAATTAGAAGATCTTTAACAGACACATCAACTACCGAGAATTTTCCAGAGCATGCCGCATCCTGGCACTCTGATAGGGGACACTGCAGCAAAATCCCTACTCACGCGCATCGCATTTCAGACTCTTCTTCTTTTCAGCCTACGAGAGACAACCAAAAAAAAAAAATTCACCTTTCACAAATTTTTCTCATTTTTCCATTTCACCATGTGCTTTTTGAGAATCCAATATGGCTGACCAGCAGTCAGACGTTTCAGCAACCTCCTCCCACACCTATGAGCAACGTCCGTGCCCCCACCTTTTTTTTCAGCAACCAGCCTTCTCTGTCATTTTTGGCATGATCACTACTACTACTACAAGCATCATCATCAACGTAACCAGACCACCATATATACGGACATATTGAAAAAATATTTTTAATATTTTGTTTCAATCTAGGGGGGCTATTTGTTGGGTCTCATACATTGACACCCACACACACACATACATACGCATGGTCACGCGGTGTCTACGTGACAGTCGTAGTTCCCGCCAAAAAAACGAAGCCTTTAAAAACCGAAAACAGCACGTGAGACAGCAGTTAGGATTTCGTCCCGGGGCGAGGGCAGACAAGGACAGACATGCCTTCCTAATTCACACAAACACTCGCGCACTAATTGCGGGTAGCAATTAGTGGCGCAAATATTTTTTATTCTCTTAATTTTCTTCTCTGACATTAACTTTCATTGAAACCGGACTCTACAACTTCTTATGCATGCTTTCTCAACCCTATGTAACCTTTTTCAATATATTGTTTTTCCGTTTACTTTCGCCTTCTTGTTCATTCATAAAACCTGTTCTATTTCATGACTAAAGTTTGCGCCGAGTCGCCGCGGTAAAATATAAATTAGTAAGTGGACGGCCTATCATCCACTACACTGTCGCTTCATGTCTCTTCCTCCTCCGTCATGTGACTGTCCAGCATTCACTGCTATATACATGAATTGATACAACAACGATTCAGTACTCTTATTTATTTTTAACGGAATTTTTTCGTTTCTTAATACATTATTAAATTTTTGAAACCACATTTCGCTATCCAAGTGCGTCTGCCCTCCGTTCAAATATTTAACTTTTATTTTGATATATCCAATTTATTAATGGTAACATTATCCGTTCCTCTGCGATTGAATACTTAGCATTCATTGACCGTGAAGCCAGTACTGCTTTAAAGTCTTTCTTTTTCATTTAGAAAAACAGATGTCTCATGTCCAGTATCTGTTGTCGCTCATTCCGGTATTTTTTACTTTTTTAATTATTTCACTCAAGCAAGGTGGGAATTCCACTTGTACGCAAGGGATTTCAGAGAGTGAAAGTAATAGACAGGTCTTGATATAGGGTGTATTGCGGAAAAGATAAAATATGAACGGGATTCAACAGGATAGAAGATGGCGATTAAGGCTACATTTAAATTTTTGAAGATTATAGATATCAAGTAAACAAGCAAGCGGGTAGTGCGAAAAAACCAACTGTTGGAGTAGAAGTAGCTGTTATATTTAACTATTTCAACGATAAAAGGGTAGAAACGGAAGCGAATCTAGCAGCACATTTATATTCAGTTGCTCTCAAAATATTTGTAGAAAAGACAGAATGAATCCAGGTTACATAATTGAGATAGTGACTGAAGACGAAAAGCTAAGTCAGGATCGATTCCATTGCAGATTTTACTTTGGATTTTGTCACGAACCTTGAGATGAATAGCAGAAGTACCAGACCAGATATTGCAACAGTATTCAAGGACAAACGGTAGATTTATAAATGTGCAAGATGGATTCTGACAAGAAAAACATTCTGGTCCTAGCAGTAGATGCAGCTATTGATTCAATGGTGTCATTCAACTTCAAGTCGATTGAAAAAATGAGGCCAAGTAGACACAGTGTGTTGCTCTCCAGAAGGCTAGCATCGGCGCTATATATATATATATATATATAGCATAATGATAATCCACGTATACTGTCTTAATATGTATAGGAAAAACTTCTAGTTTAAATTTTAAAATCATTTGTTTCTGATGAAAGGCCGAGGCCGGTCTGAAATATCAAATATATATATATAATAATAGAAATAAATAAATACTGTCAAAAAATACATTTTTTTAACTTACATCTTTTTAGTACTTTTTCCTATATATATATATATATATATATACATTTCTCAGTTTTTCCATTATTCACATTATTCACATTATTCGGATTGATATCCTCATTTTTATTGGCATATTTACGACGTTTCGGTCGTTGTACGCTCCGACCTTCTTCAGGTGATTAGAATTTCAAACTCAACCCCTTTATTTCGATCACTGGAGTAGACTGTTCTCGTTTCATGAGTCATGAAACTTCCGGATGTCTTAGTTATTTCTCTTTTACTAACTCTCTAAGTTTTTGTTCATTACACCTATAGCCAGTTATTGAATTCACAACTCTTTGGGTCAAGTTACTGGATCTAACGAACACTTTTATGCACTAGGCCAATTGTCCTTGAAAACTAGAAAATACGAAAATTTAAGGAATCAGTGCATATGCTGAGCCACCAGAATCTCCGAAGCCGGCCAAGAATAGAAAAAAATGTTCTCAAATGTCTACGGGTGACTGAAAAAATGAAACCAATGTTTTCTGAAAACTATCAACTCACATATAAAATATTTAAAACCAGGTTAATAAAACAGGAATCCAGGCACTTGACTAAAGAACAACGATTCAAAAAATAGTCCCGTAAATTAATACAATAATATTTTTTCGTCAAGAACACAGCAAAGATTTGGCATGTGACCAGGAGGTTTTTACTGCACCCATGTGCAGTTAAGTACTACACATGATATACGTGATCATGTCTCGAAAAGGACATGGCTGACCGGGTAGATGATTTTCCCGTAGTAAGTTGTCATTATTTTCTGCGGTAGACTGGTTGCCAGTCAAGGCTATAAAACCCAATCTGTCCTGTTATTTAACCCATATGTGGACAGAAGAGACCGATTAATACCTTTCCCAAGGGTATTTGCGCGTAAACGAATGCAACGAATTCAACTGGAATTCGAACTCGGCTCTAACATTTTTCGTTCCGGGCCGATACAACAATGCGCAAAATGCATGATTTAAAATTCAGTATTGTAGTTCTACAGAAGAATGCTGAGGATACCATGGCCCGAGAACGTGAGCAATGACGAGGTGTTTGAGAGGATGCAAACGAAAAGAAAACTCATGATTAACATCAGGAAGAGACATCTGAAGTTCCTGGAACACATAATGAAGAAAGAGGCCCTGAAGAATCTAATACTCACATGACAGATAAAAGGCAAGAGAGATAGCAGAAAGTAGCGCGAGACACACTTGGTAGGCTTGAGAAAATGATTAGTCGATCGGAGTTTGGGAGAGATACCAAGAGGACGTATATTAAGAGTGATAGGAGACAGAGACAAATGGAAGTTCTTGATCGCCTACGTCCTAAAGAACCACGGCACATAAAGAAGAAAAAAAAAATTTTTGTAAGACATTTACAGTATTTTTTTGGTATAGAAATCTTAATGTTTAATATTGAATGTTTCTTTAATAAAAATATTTAAAAAAACTACTGCAATTTTTACTTCCAAAGTAATGGTGGATTGGATGTGCAGTGGATATCGGCTCGGAACGAGAAATCGGGGAGCTGAGTTCGAATTCCAGTTGAATTCATTGCATTCACTTACGCGCAAATAATCTTGGGAAAGGTGTTAATCCGTCTCTTCCTTCCAGTTATGGGTTAAATAACAGGACAGATTGGGTTCTATAGCCTTGGCTGGCGACCGGTCTACCGCAGAAAGCAATGACAACCTATTGCGGGATAATCTTCTGCCCAGTCAGTCATGTCTCTTTCTTTAACTGACTTAATGGTGAATTACGGCCATTTTACGTTGAAACACCGGTTCAGCATCCGCATCATATTGGGGGTTAGATCCGGTAAAAGACTCTCCTGCCATAATAAGTCAAACTTTCTGACATTTACTTTCCTGGAGGTTTATTTAATCCTAAATAAAATGCACATATAAAATAATGACAGGCCCTCAAGACCGAAACCGTTTTGTTGGTTGCCCGAGCCGATGAAGGATTTAAATATGATATTTTGGAAACCTCACAATTAGAGATTGACCGAAATTATATGCAATATATAGCGAATCATTAAAATTTCAAAGTAAATAAATACGATCAAAGTTAGGGAACAGCTACAGCATATTTTCCTCAGCGACTGAAAGGGATTTTAAGGTTCATGACGCAAATAAGAATCACGATAGGCCCGCAAGTTGAAAATATTTGAAAAAAAAAATGTAAAGTTCGGAAAATTTTTTCATACGAATCGATATGGTGTAATAGCTTGTCTCGTTAAAGTCATTGCAATTGAGTAGTGAGTTCGATCCTCACTGGTGCCCCAAACTTTTTCCCTTGTGCCACATCTAAGCTGCGCTTAGAAAATCATTATTAAATCTATCTTTCTTGGACGTTAGTTGTGGTTAAAATGGATATAGATTTGAAGTAAGAAATCTGAAAGCTGAGTTCGAAGTCCAGTTGAATTCGTTGTGTTATACCCTTCGGAAAAAGTATTAATCCGTCTCACCCCCTCCCGCTATTGATCCAGTAGCAGGACTGATTGGGTTCCATTGTCTTCGTTGGCAACCAGTCTACTGCAAAAAGAAATGGTGACCTGCTACGAGAAAATCTTCTGCCTAGTCAGTCATGTCTCTTTCGGAACATGATCGCCCAAGCGTGTATCACATATGGCACTTAACTGACTAAATGTTAATAATGTTTTGTTGGAATGTTTGACAAAATGTATCTAGCATCTTCAAGAAATGGTTCTTTAAAGCTAAAACGCGCGTGTCTTCGTAGATTTCTGAGGTTTGACAGAATTGAAATTCAGTTTATCGAAGTGAAATCCAACTCACCGAGAAGGAAATATTTTAGACGAAGTCAATGAAACTGGGTTCAGCACGAATCTGGGCTCTCAACTAGACCAGCAACATCAGTCTCAGTTTGTAACCTTAAAACATACCATTTAAGAAATAATGATGGAATTTTTGTTTTTTAAAAGTTACGTCCTGTAGATGGCATTCTCCTGCACGAATGCATTCTTGAAATCTGCTGTTGAGATTCATCATTGACTTCTGCAACATCTCAGTGGGATACTGTGAATTTCATTTTGAATTCTCTATTTGAAGTCATCCATCGTTATTGATCGAGTCGTGTAAAATTTACTCTTTAGATAGCACCACAAGAAAAAATGACAAAAGGACAAATCAAAAATTTCCGTTTTTTAGGGTCACCCTGTATATGTTTACGAATAAGATCTTCTGTAGTAAAATACATGAGGTACCTACTACAAAAAATATCTTGCATCTTTCGTTTTTTTTGGTCACCCTGTATATGTTTACGAATAAGATCTTCTGTAGTAAAAATAGATGAGGTACCTACTACAAAAATTACCTTGTATCTTTCGTTTTTTGGGGTCACCCTGTATATCTTTACGTATAAGATCTTCTGTAGTAAAAATAGATGAGGTACCTACTACAAAAATTACCTTTGAATCATTCGTTTTTTTTGGTCACCCTGTATATGCTTACGAATAAGATCTTCTGTTGTAAAAATAGATGAGGTACCTACTACAAAAATTATCTTGACTCTTTCGTTTTTTTTGGGTCACCCTGTATATGTTTACGAATAAGATCTTCTGTAGTAAGAATAGATGAGGTACCTACTACAAAAATTACCTTGAATCTTTCGTTTTTTTGTGTCACCCTGTATATCTTTACGAATAAGATCTTCTGTAGTAAGAATAGATGAGGTACCTACTACAAAAATTACCTTGAATCTTTCGTTTTTTGGGGTCGCCCTGTATATCTTTACGTATAAGATCTTCTGTAGTAAAATACATGAGGTACCTACTACAAAAATTACCTTGAATCTTTCGTTGTTTGGGGTCACCCTGTATATGTTTACGAATAAGATCTTCTGTTGTAAAAATAGATGAGGTACCTACTACAAAAATTATCTTGACACTTTCGTTTTTTTTGTTTGGTCACCCTGTATATGTTTACGAATAAGATCTTCTGTAGTAAAAATAGACGAGGTACCTCTACAAAAATTACTTTGAATCTTTCGTTTTTTTGGGTCACCCTGTATATCTTTACGAATAAGATCTTCTGTAGTAAAAATAGACGAGGTACCTACTACAAAAATTACTTTGAATCTTTCGTTTTTTTGGGTCACCCTGTATATCTTTACGAATAAGATCTTCTGTAGTAAGAATAGATGAGGTGCCTACTACAAAAAATACCTTGCATCTTTCGTTTTTTTTTTGGGGTCACCCTGTATATGTTTACGAATAAGATCTTCTGTAGTAAAATACATGAGACACCTACTACAAAAATTACCTTGAATCTTTCGTTTTTTTGGGTCACCCTGTATATCTTTACGAATAAGATCTTCTGTAGTAAGAATAGATGAGGTACCTACTACAAAAATTACCTTGAATCTTTCGTTTTTTTTTTGTCACCCTGTATATGTTTACGAATAAGATCTTCTGTTGTAAAAATAGATGAGGTACCTACTACAAAAATTCCCTTGAATCTTTTTAGTAGTGCGACGCTCTTAGTGATGAGCCATAGATTATGCGACTCACTGCTCGAAAACTGTTGTCATGCCGGTGCTATGCGAAAGATGCGAACTGGAAATAAGAAATAATTCGTTAGGAATTAACTCAAAAGTTACAAAGAGATTAGGATTATAAAACTGATCTTCAGTTCAGCAGTGACTTGGTATGAAACGTGGATTTATACTATATTTTTTCTATTGTGAAGTTTGTGAAATAATATTGATTCTGGAGGAAAGTATAAAATTCTGAACTTAAGTCGCAATATATCTTCCTACGTTTTGCCAACAAACATCGTAAAGTATTACAAGACTAAATTTGCTTTGTGTTCTGAAAGTCGAAAACAAGAAATGAAGCTAAACACTTATAAATCCTATAAAATCCCATTGAAACATTGTGCATTGTCAAGGAAAAATCATAGCCGGGAAAAGTGAATCCTCTTCATTTAACGGCCCACTAGAGCAGCGCCTCTCGTAAAGATCGAAACCAAATACAGTAACTGTAACGTAGTTGCCCCTGACTTAGAAGCTCGCCTTCAGTCACTTACTCACCGACGAAATGTAGCTTCCTTCATTCATTTCTGCAAATATTTTCACGGCTTCTGCTCTGAAGAGCTTTTTACCTCGGTTCCCAGACCACATTAATCTACTCGTGCTACTAGATTGGCCTCTAGGTCTCTCCCTTTTACCGATGAGATAGTCAAATGAAAACACCACTTCTTCTCGAACAGTTTCTTTTCTTGCACATCCCGCCTGTAGAACTCTATTCCGTATACTTGTTTCCTTAATAGACACATTTTCCATAAGTGTAAATGCAACGTCAAGTGTCATATTCTACCTCTCCAAATCTCAGTAACTTCACATCGTTTCTTCGTCATCCCCTGTACCATGCTTTATTCCATGTAACCGCTTGTGCACCAGTCCTGCCTTAGTTATGATAAAATAATTGCATATATATATATGTATATAATGCTTGAGTGGACAAGTTATCAAACAATCTACACAATTATTCTTTCGGCAAATCGAGCGCTACATGTATAGAAAATATGCACATATCTTCTTTGCTAATATTAGCATATATATATATATATATATATATATATATATATATATATATATATATATCTGTCAAACATGTCCGAAACATACATATTGATGTACCCACTATTGAGAGACAAGAAAAAAAGATCAAAATAATCCAAACCCCTGAGCGTCACAGGATATATATATATATATATATATATATATATATATATATATATATATATAGGAAAGAATATTAAAAAGTTTTGAATTTAAAAATCACTTGTTTCTGATGAAGGACCGAGGGCGGTCTGAAAAATAAAAAATACAATAATAAAAATAAACAAATACTGTCCAAAAAAGTACATTTTTAAATTCAAAACTTTTTAATATTCTTTCCTATACATATTAAGACAATATACGTGGATCATCACTATGTTATATATATATATATATATATATATATATATATATATATATATTATGATATCTATCTTGTTTAAAGCTATTAATCTATTCTGCGGGTACAAATCTTTGTTTATATATATATATAATTCCAGGTGAAGAAGACTCAAGGTTTTACTATTTTGAGTTCCTGGCATTTATTTTATTATGAACAGTGCTCACTCAATATAATAAATATTATAGAGCTTAATATAATTATATATTTATGAATTAATTGTACACTACGACACGAAAATTTCTGTTTCGAGATAGGTTCTCTTCATCAGGTAATGTTTGATGTTGATTGTACAGATGATTTACATTTAAATACAAAAATCTTCAGTTTTCTGTGTTTGTATATGGGAAGATATTTATTTATTTTTTTTTAATCATATCACCCCGAGCAAGGCGGTAACGCCACTGATGTGCAGGTGGTTACATAGGAGTGAAAAGATTGGAAAAGAGAAAGCCAGAAACCATATTCTAAACAGGAAACAAAGGATGAGCCTCTTCACCTGTTCAATAGACGTGGATAGAGTGTGAACCGGGCGATAGTTTAGTCTATCTACTCCAATTGAAAAAAAAAAAAAAGAAGAGTGAGAAGATAGGAAAAGGAGAAAAAACCGAAAACCGCATCCTAAGCAGGAAACAAGGGATGAGCCTCTCCACCTGTTCAAAAGACGTGTATAAAATGTTTTTTTTTGTTTTTGTTTTTTTTTGTCTACCTCGACATCGTAAGCTCACCCGGAGCATGGTTTCTCGTTTAGGTTAGGTTAGAATCAGCCAAAATAAATCTGCTAAACCATTTTGAACCATCCGAAAAGCTGAAGCACGATTCTATTGAATCTTCTGAATGTTTTTTGTCCCAGTTTCGATGCTTATCCCTTTCGAAAATCATTTATTTAATTGCCGTACGTGATGCGCGTTGGGTGATCATGTCTGTTTTGAGACACGACTGACTAGGAGAAAGATTTTTATTATTTTCTGCGGCAGACTGGTTCTCAGCCAAGGCTATAAGTTCCAATCTGTCTTGCTATTCAACCCATAGCTAGAGGGACAAGTGATAGATTAACGGTATTTCTACGTAAGTGAATGCTACAAATTCGACTGGAATTCGAACTCGGTTCTCAGAGTTCTTATTCCGAGCCAATATTCATTACAGGGTGCGGAATATATTTTCAACTGGCTTTATTTTCGAATTTTAACCAGCATACGACTGTTCTCTTCATTTAATTTTTGGGTTGTATTAATGTTTTCCTTATATTTTACAGGTTTCTGACAAAATTTTGATAGTGTGGAATCATTAGATTTTGAAGAGCATGCATAAATAATGCATACATCATGAAGGACACAAGATTGGCGTAAAAGCAATTTGCCGTCCTTCATTGAAAAAGATTTGTCGCCTCCATCATTTCCAGATTTAAATTCTATGGACTACTTAATATGATCCTGGAGACAAACTTTTGTGCAAAAACACACAAAAACCCTGATGGTCTGAAGCGAACTCTCTTTCGTGCCCGGGCAGAAATCGACCGGGAAACTGTGTTTACCTCGGCCACTTCTTTTTTTTCAAGCGTCTTCAGAGAGTATTTAATGCCAAAGGGGGTCACATTGAGTAGGAACCCGGCAAATTGAAGAGTAATACCTATAGAATTAAATGAGAACTGTTTTTGAATTATCATTTTCCTTCATGTGGTAAATTGAAATTTTCTTGCTTGCATAACATATTCCCCACTTCCACCCTCCTCGTGTCATGTCTATCCATCCATTTACACAAGCTTGTAAGGTAGGTTATTTGTTTATCCCCTTTGACGTTCTTGCTTTCAGTAACTTTTGTGAGTGTCAAATTCTCCAATCGTTCTCTCTTCATTATATACCCCAAAAATTTTCACTCTCTAATTCTAAGTGTACGCATCATTTTTGCTTTCATTTTCTGTAAAATTTTCCTGTTATTCACATGTTCAGTCCATGGTATTCTCAGGATCCTTCTGTAGAACCACATTTCTGTTTCTATTCTTTAACCGTCTTCAGAGAGTAGTTAAGGCCAAAGAGGGTCACATTGTGTAGGAACCTGGCAAATTGAAGACCAATGCCTATAAAATTAAATTAGAAAGACTATGTTTGAATTATCATTTGAATAATGATAATTCAAACATAGTCTTTCTTTTTTTTTTCAATTGGAGTAGATAGATCTATCTATCGCCTGGTTCACACTCCACCTACGTCTATTGAACAGGTTAAGAGACTCATCCCTTGTTCCCTGTTTAGGATGTGGTTTCCGGCTTCTCTCTTTTCCAATCTTCTCACTTTGGTTTCTATTTTTTTCAATTGGAGTAGATAGATCTATCTATCGCCTGGTTCACACTCCACCCACGTCTATTGAACAGCTTAAGAGGCTCATCCCTTGTTCCCTGTTTAGGATGTGGTTTCCGGCTTCTCTCTTTTCCAATCTTCTCACTTTGGTTCACTTTTTTTTTTCAATTGGAGTAGATAGATCTATCTATCGCCTGGTTCACACTCCACCCACGTCTGTTGAACAGGTGTAGAGGTTCATCCCTTTCTCCCTGTTTAGGATGTGGTTTCGGCTTTTCTCTTTTCCAGTCTTCTCACTTTTTCAATTGGAGTAGATAGATCTATCTATCGCCTGGTTCACACTCCACCCACGTCTATTGAACAGGTTAAGAGGCTCATCCCTTGTTCCCTCTTTTTTTTTGTTTTTTTTTAATCATTTCACCCCAAGCAAGGCATTCCACTGCCACTATTTCGCATGGGGCTACATAGGGGCAGGTAAAGAGAAGGAGTGGTTAGACATAGGGAATGTCAGGAGGAAGGTGACAGATGAGTAAGGATACCAAGGATGAGAGTTGGGCAGATGGGAAGTGTGTTTGATAGAATGGGAGCAGGTTAGTGTGTTAGGAGGTGTCTATTGACCTTACATTTAAACTCCTGGAGATTGTAGCCGTCGGGGAAGCAATTGTGTGGAAGGGAATTCCACAGTCGGTAAGTGCGAGGAAAGAAACTGTTGGAGTAGAAGTTGCTGTTGCATTTTATCGGTTTCTCTGTAAAAGGGTGGGATCTAGTTGCTAATCTAGTATCTCGTGCAAATTCGTATTTAGGGGGCACCAGTGATCTAAGTTCATCGGAGCAGAAGCCGTGAAAGTATTTATAGAAGAAATTAGGATGTGGTTTCCGGCTTTTATCTTTTCCAATCTTCTCACTTTGGTTTCTTTTTTTTTTTCAGTTGGAGTAGATAGATCTACTATCTATCGCATGGTTCACACTCCACCTACGTCTATTGAACAGCTTAAGAGGCTCATCCCTTTTTCCCTGTTTAGGATGTGGTTTCCGGCTTTTCTCTTTTCCAATCTTCTCACTTTGGTTTCTTTTTTTTTTTTTCAATTGGAGTAGATAGATCTATCTATCGCCTGGTTCACACTCCACCCACGTCTATTGAACAGTTGTAGAGGTTCAACCCTTGTTCCCTGTTTAGGATGTGGTTTCCGGCTTTCTCTTTTCCAATCTGTTCACTCTTACGTAGCCCCCTGCACATCAGTGGCGTTACTGCCTTTGCTCGCGGTGATACGATTAAAAAAAGAAATCCTTTCCACAACATTACCTACTCTCACGCAACGCTCTTCACACCCGTATTCCCATTCTTCTTTTACCCATTCTCTGACACTCGTTGTAACCGGTTCTTCTTTCTCTTCGCTTTCTTTATATATAACGCATCACTTTCTTTTTATGTAGCCCCATGTGCACCAGTAACAGTACTGATTTGTATGGGGTGAAACAAGTGAAGAAATTATAAAAAAATGAGTGGAAACTGAGTTCAACACAGAGTGGCGACAGTCTATTTCATGCTTGAACATAATTCTTACGCCTGAAGATTGTGTCAAATTTTGAAACAGACAGTTGTCACTCTGTCTTGATGTCAATATTCACTTTCATATTTGCACATGCTCTATACCTGATATTGAAATCGTTTACCCATAAATATAGCATAACAAAATATCATATAGCTGGAAGGCCCCTCTTGCGTTACAAATACAATATGAAACGATGCAGCGTCCCCATTTTTTCGCAAGAGGGGTCAGCGTCTATACAAAAATTTGAGCGAGGCCGACTTGAACATAGGGACAATTTCGGTGCAAATACTGAATGTAGTTGAGAACATGTTTATCTTCTCAAAGATAGCCGGAATCTATCGCCGTGGCTTTGTCCCAAACAGTAAATCAGACCTTGCTGTCCACTAACCTGTAACAGTTGGTCCTCTGTCACATGTTTCATCTGTCTAAATTATGCAAAATACTTGCAGGCGGATGTGCGTTGTGGCGCATTGGATATCGACTCGGAACGAGAAATCGGGGAGCCGAGTTCGAATTCCAGTTGAATTCCTTGCATTCACTTACGCGCAAATACCCTTGGGAAAGGTATTAATCCGTCTCTTCTCTCCAGTTATGGGTTAAATAATAGGACAGATTGGGTTCTATAGCCTTGGTCGGCAACCAGTCTACCGCAGAAAGCAATGGCAACTTACTGCGGGATAATATTCTGCCCAGTCAGTCATGTCTCTTTCGAGACATGATCGCCCAAGCGTGTATCACGTATGGCACTTCACTGACTGACTTGCAGGCATTGGGAGATACATCCGTGTCCATAAAAGTTGAGTACCTTCTTTATCTTATTAAGCCCTTATTTTTCGTCCTCGACGAGAGAGTCAACCATAAATATCTCCAAACAAATTCGATTAAAAGAACCGACAACGTCTGTCTTTAAATTTAATTTTCATTAATTTTTGTAATTTTCGGATAATATTTTGAGTATTCAGCTCGAAGTTGTGGACAAACTGTCCGAAGTTCATATTTTATTATTCTTTTTTTAAGTACTTTCGACAATTGCAGTCGTTATCAAAAACCAACGTGATGTCTGTGTGGTAGTTAGAATTGCTTTCTCTTCTTCTTTATATGCTATGTCCCTTCAAGACTTAGGCGATCATGGACTTCCACTTACTCCTATTCTTTGTAGCTCTTAACATTTCTTTTCTTGATGTCTCACCAAAAACCCGCTCCGCCATCCACTTGTCCAAGCCTGTCAAATATTTCTTGCTCTCTTTCCCATATCTCTCTTTCCCTCTATCCGTCCTGTGAGTATTAAATTCTCCAGACTTTCATTACGTGTCCCATAAACCTCAGCTGTTTCTTGATGTTCAGTATGAGTTTTTTCTCGTTTGCATTCTCTCCAACACCTTGCCTGGTATTATTCAGATAGCGAGGAGACTGAAATGGTTTGACGTGACGTCATGTGCAACAGCAAAAGAATATGACTAATGCGCGCATATATTATATTATTTAAAATAAAATAAATAATTAAAAAAAACACATTCTTTTGCTGTTGCACATGACGTCACGTCAAACCATTTCAGACCATTGTGTTTTTTTTTATTATTTATTTTATTTTAAATAATATAATATATGCGCGCATTAGTCATATCATATATTCACTTCAAGGTGTCGTCTCCTGAAATGATATTTTTTGTTTAATGTGGGCTATTTATTTTGTATAATAACAGGTTTTAAGGTTTGAATCTTCCGGTTAAAGGTCGATTGAACTTTATTAAGCTACTGACATCTGCCTTTGTAACTAGCTATTGAATACTTTCTTGACAAATATTTTGCTTTCTTGAAATACTTAATCTCATCCCACTTACTTTTGCTTGTGTGTGTGTGTGTGTGTGTGTGTGTGTGTCTAAAGAGAGGGAGAGATAGGTGGGGAGAGAAGAGTAAAAGCGACAGAAAAAGAAAAAGAGGCGAAGAGAGTGAGAAAAAAAAAAGCGAAAATAGAGAGGCGGAGAAGTACCGAATCAACACAGGGTCAAATGAGTTCACAGTTCTGTTGAAGTTGTTCTTGATGATTTTAAACTGATGAACTTGCAAAAGGCATGGATTTATTTCTCCCTGTGCGTTGTCTTGTCTCTGTCAGGTCAACATGACTTATTATGGAGCAAGTGAGCAAAACCCACTACATCGACCACTTGAAATACCTAAACCAGAGTATTAAAATGTTCTTACCCACTTTGTCAATGTTGACAGTATATGTGTTTATTATTCCAAAATTTATTTTGAAGAATGCCCATGTTTAAGTAGACATCGTGTTTTTCTTTTGTTTCTGTTTTTCAACACTGAATTACGTCTCCCGGCCGGTTATTCAAGATATATTAGGTTCTCCCAAAATTTCGTAAACACTTGCGAAATGGGTCTATCTGGTCTAGCACAATCGAGACAAGCGATGGGTTCAGAAAAAGCAAGAGACGCCGTCGGTTCCAAAACAAGATCGATTCGGCAAGAAAGTCATGTTATGCGTTTGATGAAACTTTGAAGGAATCGTGTATTTTGAGTTGGTTCCGAATGGTCGTGCCATCAGTGCCGAACTCTACTGTCAGCAACTTGAGCGGGTCTACGAAAAGTTGAAGCAAAGTAACCAGCTCTGATCAACCGAAAGCGCGCTTTGATGCAGCAGGACAATGCCAAGCCACACACCTCCAAGAAGACCAAAGACAAGTTTGAAGAGCTGGACGGCGTTGAGGTTCTGCCACATCCAGCCTACAGTCCTGACTGTGATCTATCAGATACACGGCCTTTTCCGCTCAATGCAACACTTTCTGAAGGGCCGACGATTCGACTGGTTTGATGAAGTCGAGGAAGTGTGTCAAGAATTCTTTGATTCGAAACCGGCTGATGCGAAAGCTTGCAGATCGATGGCAGAAAGTCTTGGAAAATGATGGTCTTTATCTTGAGCAATAATTTTTGTTGTTTTTGCGAGTAAGATTTCAATTTTTTGCAAGTGTTTTCTGGTAACCTTAGATTACTTGGCGAGTAAAATTTCAATTTTTGCAAGTGTTTACGAACTTTTGGGACAACCTAATAGTACAAATATGCATTCCTAATTGTATATATAACAACTCAACACTATATATATATATATATATATATATATATATATATATAATCATGAATTAAAAGTACATTGTGACACATTTTTATGTTTCGAGTATTATTCTGATTAGTTAAAAGGAAAAAACACATACATTTTTTATCTTCCGACATAAATAACAAACCGATTGTTTTTAGTATTTAAATGTAAATCATTTTCACAAACAACATCAAACGTTGCCTGATGACGAGACAGATATCTCATAATAATAGAAATTTCTGTGTTGCAATGTACTTTTAATTCATAATTATATGATTATGTTACGCGCTAAAATATTTATTCTATTGAGCACTTTTAATAAAAAAGTAAATGCCAGGAAAATTAAAATCATCAAACCTTGGGTCCTCTTTACCTGGATTTATATATATATATATATATATATATATATATATATATATATGTGTGTGTGTGTGTGTGTGTAGGAGAGAATAGCAAACCCGTAAGGACGAAGAGAATAATCCCAAAAGTTTTATCCAATTAATATAAATTAATTAATAAATAAAAATAGGGAGCTCGATGGATATTATCCAGAGCATTATAAATTTATTATCCTCTCCGTCTTTACGATTCACTTCCTATGTTAATAAAGTTTTTTTTTTAATATTTTAAATAAATTTATTTTTCAACGATCTGAAAGAGATCATGTAAAATTACATTGTTGAAAAAAATTCTTGAACTGTTTAATTATATGCTGATTTTTTCATATATATATATATATATATATATATATATATATTAGTTTTTTTATCAATTTAGTTTTGAATTATTTATTTGCAATATATTGTGAATAACATGAGGTCATGACTTTAACCTTTTAATTTTTTAACATTTTTATAGTTATTTATACTTGACAATTAATATATATATATATATATATATATATATATATATATATATACATATATATATATATGTGTGTGTGTGTGTGTGTGTGTACATATATATGTGTGTGTGTTTGTGTGTGTACATATATATATATATATATATATATATATATATTAATGCAGGTTTCATTGAATAATATAGACAAGTTTTGTCTATTAATTTTGTGTAGGATCCGTTCATACCGTCTGATATACTTGATGGTGATGTCGTTAAAAGACAACAAAAAATCACAGTATTTGTTGAATTTTTTATCAGGTCTAAGCTTTCGGCTCACATAAGCCATTATCAAAGAGTAAATAATAACACACAGTAAACATAGAACATTTAAGCTATTAACAATAAAGATAATTGAATTGAAAATATAAGTCCATCCCTACCGTGGCGGATGGCCGAAGACAGTGACAAAATAGTGGTGTTGTGGTCCCTGGTCTGATTACAGACATTTGAGTACGTTGTTGGAAATATCGAAATTGATTGTATTCAAACCAGGTTTAAACTGTTTAATGTAGAGTGCTTCGAGGATTTTTAGTTTCTGCTTATTATTTTCTTGTTTGAGTATGTACGTGTTATCAACAAGCGTTTTTCTCAGAAGTGTGCGTTGATAACCGTGTTGTTCTAAATGACGGAATATATTTGAATTTTTATTTAAGTGCAACGTCAGACGCCGTGAGAGCGAATTTGTGGTGTGGCCGATGTAGATATTATTGAGGTTGTTAGAGATACATTCTCTAAATGGACATATGAATTTATATACTACATTGGTCTTTTGCAAATCACTAACGGTGGGGGAAGAGTCGTTGCGGACAAATGAATTAGATGTAGTGGATTTAGTGTAATATATAATGAACTTAATTCTTTTGTTAGAGTCTGTCGGAGAAATATTAGTATTTATGAGTTTTTTTAGGATGTTTTCATCTAGTTGGTAGTTGGAGTGCATCTGGCTACGGTATAAGAGAGTGATATGTTTAGGATTGGTTGGGTTAGTATCATGTGTTGTTTTTTCCATGTTAAGCTTTTTAAGAAAGTAATGTATTTGTTCATCAACTATGTAGTTGGGAAAATTATTATTGATGAGTGTCTGTTTTATGTTTTTTAGTTCACTGTAGAAGATCTGATTTGTAGATGAATTGACTTTTGCACGGTATAATAGATTTTTTATAATGGCTATTTTGTAATAGTGGGGGCATTCACTAATATAATTGAGTGTGGAGGGATTTTTATTAGTAGGTTTTTGATACGGTGAGATAGTAAATTTATTGTTGTCAGTGTTAATTAATATATCAAGAAAAGGAATTTTGTTATCTTTGCTAAGTTCATAAGTAAATTTTAAAACTGAGTTATTTTGAAACTGTTTTTGAAGTTGTAAGATTTCATTAGTATTTTTAATTGATAGTAGGATATCATCAACATATCTTAGATATATTGATGGTTTTGTAAATTTTGCAAAGGTAGTATTTTCAAGGTTAGACATGTAGAAATTACTAAAAATCGGACCAAGCACTGAACCCATGGAGACTCCGTCACGTTGTATATATATAGTGTTGTTTGGACCAACAAAAGGCACTTCAGTAGTACAAGCTCCGACAGACTCTAACAAAAGAATTAAGTTCATTATATATTACACTAAATCCACTACATCTAATTCATTTGTCCGCAACGACTCTTCCCCCACCGTTAGTGATTTGCAAAAGACCAATGTAGTATATAAATTCATATGTCCATTTAAAGAATGTATCTCTAACAACCTCAATAATATCTACATCGGCCACACCACAAATTCGCACTCACGGCGTCTGACGTTGCACTTAAATAAAAATTCAAATATATTCCGTCATTTAGAACAACACGGTTATCAACGCACACTTCTGAGAAAAACGCTTGTTGATAACACGTACATACTCAAACAAGAAAATAATAAGCAGAAACTAAAAATCCTCGAAGCACTCTACATTAAACAGTTTAAACCTGGTTTGAATACAATCAATTTCGATATTTCCAACAACGTACTCAAATGTCTGTAATCAGACCAGGGACCACAACACCACTATTTTGTCACTGTCTTCGGCCATCCGCCACGGTAGGGATGGACTTATATTTTCAATTCAATTATCTTTATTGTTAATAGCTTAAATGTTCTATGTTTACTGTGTGTTATTATTTACTCTTTGATAATGGCTTATGTGAGCCGAAAGCTTAGACCTGATAAAAAATTCAACAAATACTGTGATTTTTTGTTGTCTTTTAACGACATCACCATCAAGTATATCAGACGGTATGAACGGATCCTACACAAAATTAATAGACAAAACTTGTCTATATTATTCAATGAAACCTGCATTAATGAAAAAATGCTGCCAAAATACACACAATATATATATATATATATATATGTACACACACATATATATATATGTACACACACACACACACACACACACACACACACACACACATATATATATATATATATATATATATAAAGAAAAGGTAAACTTATCTTAGCCGACGCGTTTTGTCTTCTGTGAGACTTTAACAACGCAAATGCAAGGATTTTACTTTGTAGTAATTGTTTATATACAAAAGCAAAAATATTATTGGTTATTCAGTATTTTTTTATTTATTGAGGAACGCTCATAAATATTCGAGTAAATTACAGGGGATACTAAATGTTAGAATTGACTAACTAGTAAGCGAAACTAAGTGATGTTTGAGAATTTAATTATTCATTTTGCAAATTAGTTTTTAGATTAATTTAATTTTGAATAATTTTTTGGGGAGATATTTTGAATAACATAATTCATGGTTTTAACCGTTTACTTTTAATTTTTAAAATTTTTGTAGTTATTTATGTTTGGCAATTAATTGTTTCAGGAATGGTGGTGAATCCCTGAATTTTACGGTGATCTATCACAGACACAAGGAGAGATCTGAAGCAACAGAAATGTGGTTCTACAGAAGGATACTGAGTACACTATGGACCGAACATGTGAGCAATGACGAGGTTTTAGAGAGGATACAAACGGAAAGGAAACTTACACTTAACACGAGTAAAAGACAGCTGAAGTTTCTAGGAGACATAATGAGAAAGTAGGGTTTGGAGAATGTAATACACACGAGACGGATAGAGGGAAAGAAAGACAAGTGAAAGCAACGACAGACATACTTGATGCGCTTGAGGAAATGGATGGCGGAGCCGGGTTTGGGAGAGATACCAAGAGGAAAAGTGTTAAAAGCTACAAGGGAAAAGGTTATGTAGAAGCCAATGATAGCCTGCGTCCTGAAAGGACACGGCAGGTAGCGGATAAGAAGGGTTTTTAGCACAGAAGATGGAATTGGTGAATAAATGGAAATTAAATAAGCTCTCACCCCCTCACACACACACACACACACACACACACACACACACATAATATCAGGATAGTAAACTTTACAGCAAATTGATAGATGTAGCGAAAAAATAACAGTTCGAACTGCTATTTTTTCGCTACATCTATCAATTTGCTGTAAAGTTTACTATCCTGATATTATATTAAGCTCTATAATACTCATTATATTGAGCACTGTTTATAATAAAATAAATGCCAGAGAACTCAAAATATAAAAAAAACCTCGAGTCCTCTTCACTTGGAATTTTATATATATATATATATATATGCGTTTATCTATCTAAATTAAAATTAATTTATTTTGGGTGCAAATTCCGTTGTTTTTAAGAACATAACGTCTGAAATATTCTGCCCCACACAAAAGTACATATACAAAAAACATTAACACTTTCGCATCATCAGATACACTGTACGAGTGACCATCGTATTTGAACTGGGCGTGTTCGTTACGAAAAGCCAAATAAATAAATAAACAAACAAACAAGAAAATAGGCGCTAACCTTTCGTGGGTGACAATCTTCAGCTAAAAAGCTTGAACGGAGAAAGGAGAGGGAAGAAAGAAGTCACCACAACGAATGAATAATTGCGCTCAGTCGCTCTACTTTTCTCACTCATTCTCCTTTCCTCTGCCTATTTTTCTCCCTGTTCCTAATTCTATATCTTTCGTTTTCTAATTCTCACTCCATCTTTCTTCTACTTATTTTCTTATGCCCTCTCTTTGTTCCTCCTCCTTTCTCTCTCTCTCTCTCTCTCTCTCTCTCTATAACATAGTGATGATCCACGTATACTGTCTTAATATGTATAGAAAAGAATATTAAAAAGTTTTCAGTTTGAAAATGTGTTTTTTTTGACAGTATTTGTTTATTTCTATTATTCTACTTTATATTTCAGACAGCCCTCGGTCCTTCATCAGAAACAAATGATTTTTTTGTTTCTGATGAAGGACCGAGGGCGGCCTGAAATATAAAATATAATAATAGAAATAAACAAATACTGTCAAAAAATCACATTTTTAAACTCAAAACTTTTTAATATTTTTTCCTATATATATATATATATATTACAGAGAGTGTCGAAACAAAATGGCTACTTTTGTAGTGACTTTATAACATATTTAAGTTATAAATTGTAAATAGTTATTATTCGCTCTACTTTGTATTGAACAATTTTTAAGAATAATGTTTCTTTTGATACAGAAATTTATTCCATCCATACTTACCCTA
The DNA here is from genome assembly GCA_037127315.1 of Ascarosepion bandense. Classification (NCBI taxonomy): domain Eukaryota; kingdom Metazoa; phylum Mollusca; class Cephalopoda; order Sepiida; family Sepiidae; genus Ascarosepion; species Ascarosepion bandense. The sequence continues at coordinate 467,523 of JBBBDQ010001469.1, read as the reverse complement.
TACTTGTATAGAGAAGTATATATATATAGATAGATATGTCTCTCTCTCTCTCTCTCTCTATATATATATATATATATAGAGAGAGAGAGAGAGAGAGATAGATAGATAGATAGATAGATAGATAGATAGATAGATAGATGAAAAAAATAACTCTTAAATTAATGAGTTGAGCATATGGATGTATCCGACAAGATTTTTTCAACTTGTTTTTTACATATTCTTTTAATATATATATATATATATATATATATATATATATACATATTCTTTTAATATATATATATATATATATACAAACGAGCGTGCATATATATATATATATATATATATATATATATATATATAACCGTGCATATGTATATATATATATATATATATATATATATATATAATCGTATCACCCCGAGCAAGGCGGTAACGCCACTGATGTGCAGTTATTAAACCTCTTGCCACGTGTCTGCTTTTTAAAAGTGTTTTATTATTTACTCAAAACGCCGTAAACAGGTCAACAAAGATGAGGACAATAGTCCGAATGATATAAATAATGGAAAATAATTAAAATACCTCATCTCAGAAGTGTAGATAAATTGCAGTAGATAGATCAAATTGGAATAGATAGATCTATCTATCGCCCGGTTCACACTCCACCCACGTCTATTGAACAGGTGAAGAGGCTCATCACTTGTTTCCTGTTTAGGATGTGGTTTCCGGTTTTCTCTTTTCCAATCTTCTCACTTTTTTTCTTTCTTTTGTTTTCAATTGGAGCAGATAGACTAAGGAATATGCATATATATATATACACACATATTCCTATATACACACATACAAATATGTACACATTTATACACTATTTACATTATTTGGACTATTGTCTTTATTTTTGTTGCCATTTGTACTATGTTTCGGCCGTTGTACGCTCCGGCCTTCTTCAGGTGCTAGGAATTTCGAGCCGAACCATTTCGAAATTCCTAGGACGAGATGAGGACAACAGTCCGGATAAAGTAAATAGTGCAAATACTAGCTTATCTCAGAAATATAGACAAAGCACATTTTTGTATACATAAATATAGATGCACGCATACACACACACACACACACACTCTCACACACACACACGTATATATATATATATATATTTACACTTTTGCTCATATATGCATTCATATGCACGCATAAGCATACACACATCTTTGTACATATGTGTATACATGCACACACGCATACACACACACACACACACACACACACAAACACACATAAAGGATGCGATAGATAAATTGTCGTTTACATGACAGAGAAATGAAAATAATAGACATTTCAGTATTATATATGTCAAAATACTTACATATATATATATATATATATATATATATATATATATATATATATATATATGCGTCCTTCTACCCAGCACCCGTAGCTCAGAGGTAGAATCGCCGACTGACGACAATTTGGTCGTGTTTTAATTCTGGGTAAAAAGCAATCGGCTGTATAACCCTATTGATGAGCTGTGATACAGCGAAACAGATCTGTCTGCGGAAGACTATATATATATATATATATATATATATATATATATATATATATATATAAAAGGCAAGATGTTTGGATGTTTTTTCCAGTCCTTTTATTTTAGTTTTTGCTGCGGGTTTGGCTCTAAGTAGGTATAATTGTAGTCCTTAGTCTCAGCTATGATACCATTTACTCAGTGGACTTATTTAGCCTTCAAAATTCATTTTACGACGAAAAAAACTTATTTGATATCGATACTAGGAAATCAAAACTTGACGTACATCCATTCATTTTTCTTTCAGTCTACGGTTTCGCTTTAACTGGAAGCAACTATTGCTTTTTAGTCTTTCGTGCCAACGTTCAAAGAGTCTGAGCTCTAGGAACATGGATTAGTCTTAAAGCTTTCATTACACTCGAGCAACGCCGGGCTATACTGCTAGTCAATTACATAAAATTAAAAACCGCTAACCTCACCGTCAAAAAAAAAAAAAAAATCTAAACTACAAAGAAACCATATTATTTACGAAATGTCCTTACATGTCCTTTAAAAACCGAGTTCTTGACCAACCGAAATTCGTAAATGATTACATTCGACATACTAATACATATTTAGCAAGAAGACTCTCATTACATCACTCTGCCCATAGCTCAATTCAATCTCATCTAAATACACACAGAGACTTTGCAAAAACTATTCGTAACATACTCGTTGATAATTCAAATATAATATAATTATCCACGAGTAAAAAAGACTAAATATAACAGAAGCATTAAAAATAAGCACCTAAATGCATTCTGTTAAAAGTAAAATAAAAATTCATCCCTAATAATGGACAAAAGTACTGCAGAAAGCACTTGGAGAAATAAAACAGTCAGAAAATCTTTATATAATTTAGGATTTCAAAAGAAAAGAAAATTAAAAAGACACACGAAAAAGTAGATAAAAAAATTTAACAATACCACCTTGTCTATTAATGAAGATTGCATATATTTGCACGCGTATGTATATATACATACATATATATATATGCATGCATATATATATATATATATATATATATATATATATATATATATATATTTTTTTTTTTTTAATCATATCACCCCAAACAAGGCGATAACGCCACTGATGCAGGGGGCTACGTAAGAGAAAAAAGATTGGAAAAGAGAAAGCCAGAAACCGCATCCTAAACAGGAAACAAGGGATGAGCCTCTTCACCTGTTCAATAGACGTGGGTGGAGTGTGAACCGGGCGATAGTGCATGAACATGAAATGAATTTTTTGAACATTATTTTTATCGACACTCGTATTTAAGTAGATATTCTGTTTTTTAATTAAACAGTATTATATATTATATCTACCGTCCTGATTATTTACGATAATTTTTTATTACGAAAATGTGTGACATTCGGCAGGATTCGAACCTGCGACCCCTATCCACATAGGGGAACCTACCATGTGATCAGGCACGTCTTAGACCTCTCGACTATGAATGACCATTAGTCTAACCGAGGTTTTAATCTGTCTATATAGCACAATTTTCGATTTATCGCAACAACCATATCTGCTCTGAAATGTATCGTAATGTCAACAAATGTAAACATGTTACGGAAATTAACGAAGATTAACGAAACTTGGTTATAAACAACCGACAATTTGAGCTGAATTGTTTGAACATAACCTTTTTATCGATGCATTCGTGGTCGAGAGGTCTAAGACGTGCCAGATCACATGGTAGCTTCCCCTATGTGGATAGGGTTTGCAAGTTCGTAATCCTACCGAATGACGCACATTTTCGTAATAAAAATTTATCGTAAATAAATTGTAACATATGCAAATATAGGAACACGCACAGAAATCATATCTATCTCAATATATATGGTGGTACTAAATTTTATTATGACGCTAAACACAAAAATTTGGCAAAGATCTCACTGACCCTTCCCAACAACGATATTCGAATATATACATTTTCTGGTTTTAAGCAATCTTATCTCGAATCACCGATAGAACAATGTCCGAAGGATAGCCATTGTTCATTGTTAGCTATAAAATTAATTTTTTCTTTCAATGTGTCATTCGAACAAATATCTAACCCTTTATGTGTCTAGTAACAAAAGAGGATGGTGTTCTATGAAACAGAAGGGCAAAAAGCAGTTGACCTCCTAATCCACTGTCAATCAAATTTACGGTAGATTAATTTAGGGAGGTTTCACGGATTTCATTAAGTTCAAGTGAGTGTTATTTTGTACCTCATATGCGTATTGTGTTTAAAACAAGATCTATTCCTTCTATCTAGGTATAAAATCTTTTTAACCCCGCCCCGTCATATTAATTCTGTTATCTATTATTTTTTAATGTAGTTGTTTAGTCGACTACATGGGTAAAACGACGTAGTGTTTAGATGTAAGGATCAAACAACATACGCCTCCTAAAATAATTAATAAAAATCTTTCGAGACCATTTGAAACATATACGGGTCCTCCATTGAGGATCATCTTATAAATAATATGAGTTTTGCTTTGGATTTCAGCGTAAACTGATTCTCTGTTTTGGCCAAATCACACTTGCTGTTCCACCTAAATGTGTTGGAGACACTGTTTATCAGGTTTAGAGAGAGTTTGCTCTGCTAGGCCTCTGGCTCCTTCAGATGTAATAGCAAAAGTAAAAATCCTGTCCTGTTCATTCATGTCACCCATAACAGTTGTATATCTATCTAAACTTATTTATAAATGGCACTTTGTCTCTGTGTGTGTGTGTGTGTGTGTGTGTGTGTGTGTGTGTATCCGTTACCTATAGACTCCGGAACGGCTGAACCGATTTTCTTGAAAATTTACACAGTTGTACCATAAGCGTCTGCGAGCCTTCTTAGCTAGGTTTTGTGTTGAGGTACCCCCGATAAATATCGAAAATCGATAATCGAAAAAATCGGGTTATAGAAGGAGTGGTCCGATTTTAATCAAATTTGATACACTCATAGACAATGACATAAGGAACGATATTCAGAAGTTTCAAGGTTGCAGTTCTTACAATAGTGCAGAAAATCCATAATATATATATATATATATATATATATATATATATATATATATAAAAGGCAAGATGTTTAGGTGTGTGTCTGTTTATCTGCCTGTATGTATTTTTTTCAGCCCTTTTATTTTAATTTTTGCTTCGACTTTGGCTCTAAGTAGTTATAATTGTAGTTCTTAGTCTCAGCCATGATACCATTTACTCAGAGGACTTATTTAGCCTTCAAAATTCAGTTTACGACTAAAAAACTTATTTGATATCGATACCAGGAAATCAAAATTTGACTTAAAACCATTCATTTTTCTTTCAGTCTACGGTTTCGCTTTAACTTGAAACAATTATTGCTTTTTAGTCTTTCGTGCCAACGTTCAAAGAGTCTGAGCTCCAGGACCATGAATTAGTTTTAAAGCTTTCATTACACCCGAGCAACGCCGGGCTGTACTGCTAGTTCCTCATATTTGCCCGTTTACAGTTCTGAGGAGTGGGGTCGAAACCGGTCGACTGGTGATATTGTTTTAATAATTGGCATGGCCGATCTCAAAATTTTTGTAAGTAACGCCATAATATATATATATATATATATATATATAGTGTTGAGTTGTGATGATGCTTGGTAACAAGATTACTGTTTGTTTTTTCAGTAGTTTACTTATGAAAAGATATTTTGGGGAGCAGGTTTTTTGTCGTAAATTGCTCGATATCTAGAATGAGATAGTGCATTAATAGGATTAACCGGAACACAACAGCAGTTTGAAAAATAAAATCTGCGGTCTGAAGGCATCATAATGGTACCTTCATTAAATTTCGAAGTCGGCATGACTCTGCTCAGTTAAGTCACAAACTTCTTCCCATTATTCTTCTTATATATATATATATATATATATATATATATATATATATATATATATATATATATATATATATATAATAGTAGAAATAAACAAATACTGTCAAAAAACACATTTTTAAACTCAAAACGTTTTAATATTCTTTCTTATGCATATTAAGACAGTATACGTGGATCATCACTATGCTATATATATATATATTTGTGTATCTTCGTCAACGGTACCCCAGAGAAATTGTTGGACAAATTAATCAGGCTGTTCGTTTTTGACATAGGGTTAATACTCTAAGAATAAAAAGAATATTTCTTAGATCGTGTTTGTCGTGCAGTCTTGTTCCTTCATTTATACGAAGGAGGCTCAACAGAATTAAAAATTCGATCTCTATTGAATTCGACTTAATCAGGTATAAGTTAGATAAGCTATTTGACTGTTCAATCAAATGTTTACGCTCATTTCGTTCAATTTTGAATGTTATTCGAGCCGAAATGGGCTTTTTTGGCTATTTCCGTCTCTCTCGTTATTTAATAAATAACAGATTACGTTTGGAAAAATCTGCAAGTGAGAGAGACATTAAGTATATAGATTATCTCATTACTAGAAGGTATGGGTCTATTAATGGTGATTTACGTCGACATATATTTAATTTTTCAAACATTAGTCTCAGCGGGATTGAACTTTCAGTTCTCTCCCGGGGCATTTGTATCTCCACTTCTAAGGTTAATAGGGAACAAATTTATTCAGAATTTGAGTTATTATATGCTCAAATTAGTCATCATGTTCCCAGGTCATCTGAAAAGTGTTCAGAGATTAAAGCCAAATTGTTTGAGTTAGCTAATGAATGCTCCTGGCTAGGTTGTGAAAGAGACCATCTTGATTGACGTGGGATTCATTTCCGAACAATAAAATCATTACGTTTGTGGGAAGACATATACATTACCAAGCCGGATAAAGGTTCTGGTGTTGTCATTTTGAATAAACAGGATTATCTTAATAAAATGCATATTATTTTGGATGATCCTGTTCGGTCCTGTTGATACTTTTGACAATGCTTGCAAAATAGAAGCCAAAACACAACGTTGGCTGCTGTACAAAGGCAATTTGATTTCTAAAGACATCTATAACAGAATAAGACTCGTTGGATCGCAATGTCCTATAATGTACGGCCTTCCTAAGTTTCATAAGGAAGGGGTCCCACTTAGACCGATTTTGTCTATGGTGGGCTCCGTACAACATGAGTTAGCCAAATGGTTGGCAGAACTACTTCAACCTGTGTTTGACGTGTTGTCCACATGTAACATTTCTGACTCCTTCACTTTCTCCAGTTTCGTTAGAAACTTAGAATTTTCCTCTGAGGATAAATTTATAGTCTCGTATGATATAGTCAGCTAATACACAAATGTACCATTACATCAAACTATTAACATTTGTGCTGATATGTTATACAGAGGTAATTTAGGCCCCGCTGTCATTCCTGAGGATTTATTTTTGGAATGCATGCGGTTAGCAATGAAGGGAGTTGAGTTCAGTTTTGATGGGACAATGTATGTTCAGACTGAAGGAGTTGCGATGGGCAGTCCTTTGGGTCCTGTTATTGCCAACATTTTTGTGGGTTATTTTGAGCGTTCATTTTTTGAGAGAGTTGACAAGCCCTTAGTATATTTGAGATACGTAGATAATACTTTCTCTATATTCAATGACGCCGGAGATGCTGAAACTTTTCTGACTCAGTTAAATTCTCTACATCCTTCCTTTCAATTTACTAAGGAAGTAGAAAAGGACAGGTGTCTCCCAGTTTTGGATGTCTTAGTTTAGCGCCAGACGGGGTTTTCGTCACTTCAGTTTTTCGTAAGCCTACTTTTACTGGTTTATATACCAGTTGGAACTCGTTTGTTCCAAAGTCCCGTAAGATAAGTTTGACTGAGACTCTGGTTCACCGTGCCCTTAAAATTTGTGAACTTGTTCACTTGCAAAGTATTTTTGAGGCAAACGGTTATCCTACTAATGTAGTAAAACGTGTGATTGATAGAAAAGTCAGACGTTATAAAGAACCACTAGTCGAGGGACCTAGTCGCTGTCCATTATATTTGAAATTGCCGTGGCTTGGTAGGAAATGTCAAATTGTAGCTGATAAGGTTTCGGCGTGTGTTTCGTCCGGGTATTTTTCAGTACAGTTACGTGCTGTTTCTCAAACTACACCTGTGTTTCCTTCCTTTACTAAAGATAGGTTGTCCTATTTTCGTAGGAATTCTGTTGTTTATAAACCTAAATGCCGCTGCGATGCTGTTTACATAGGACGAACTAATCTTAGGTTGGAGACGCGGGTTTCGCAACACGTCCCTGATAATGTTAGTTCGGGTAGCACTCAGCGATCTATAAAAACAACTCAGACTGTTCTGGAGTCAGCCATTAGTCAACACTTGCTAGACAATCAAGTATGTGCTTCTCATTACGAGGATGCATGTTTTTCTGTCCTGCACAGTGCTCGCTGAGCTCATCACTTATGTATTTTAGAATCCGTTTGTCTCAAAATCCATCAACCGAGCCTGTGTAGGCAGAAAGAGCGATTTATTTGCTCCTTGCAATTACTGGAGGTTTTGTGAGTGTTAGACTTTTTCCATTTTATCACTTTTATGGAGTTGTGTGTTTACACTCTACTTACATTTTAATTATTTGATTAAAATTTACTTTTTTCCATTTTTCCCACTGTTTTTGTAAGTTAAGCTTTTGTTGTTCTCCTTTGTTCTGCATTTATAATTCATATTAATGCCAACGAATACATTTGAAAAGTGTTGGCCGAAAAGTTCCTCTGGTTAGGTTATTATAATGACGTCCATTTTGTTCAGAGAAATATATATATATATATATATATATATATATATATATATATATACTAGCAGTATAGCCGGCGTTTCTCGTGTGTAATGAAAGCTGTAAAACTAATCCAAGTTTCTGGAGCTCATTTGGACGTTGGCACGAAAGACTAAAAAGTAATAGTTGTTTCCAGTTAAAGCAAAACCGTAGACTGAAAGAAAAATAAATGGATATAAGTCAAATTTTGATTTCCTGGTATCGATATCAAATAAGTTTTTTCGTCCTAAACTGAATTTTGAAGGCTAAATAAGTCCTCTGAGTAAATGGTATCATGGCTGAGACTAAGAACTACAGTTATACCTACTTAGAGCCAAACCCGAAGCAAAAACTAAAATAAAAGGGCTGAAAAAATACAGACATACAGGCAGATAAACAGACACACACCCAAACATCTTACCTTTTATATATATATATCATGGATTTTCTGCACCATTGTAAGAACTGCAACCTTGAAACTTCTGAATATCGTTTTTTATGCCTTTGTCTATGTGTGTATCAAATTTGATTAAAATCGGACCACTCCTTCTATAACCCGATTTGTTCGATTAACGATTTTCGATATTTATCGGGGGTACCTCGACACAAAACCTAGCTAAGAACACACGCAGACGCTTACAGTACAACTGTGTAAATTTTCAAGAAAATCGGTTAAGCCGTTTTGGAGTCTATCTGGACACACGCACAGACACACACACATACACACAAAATGTTCCATTTATAAATAACTTTATATATATATATATATATATATATATGTGTGTGTGTGTGTGTGTGTGTGTGTGTGTGTGTTTTGTGTGTGTGTGTGTGTGTGTATTCTTTCTCTAATTAGTAAGTTTTTAACCATTTCCTACTAGAAAAGAATCTAGTTCTAAAACTTTAATTTATCTTTCCTTATAATTATTATTAATAAAGACAATCGTTATATTGTTTCACATAACGTTAAAAATATTAAGAATTAAAAACTTTTCTGTTAAACACCAAAATTTATCTTCACTTGAATAAAAGTTATAACTGTACTTTTCAGGCTTTCAATTAATATGTTATTTTTTTTTTAGGAGAGTAAGGCTTTGGCGGCGAATGCTGGACAATATCCTCAAAGATGAAGGAGAGACTTAAAACAACTGAGACGAGAGAAGAATGCTGAGGATAACATGGACTGAACACGTGAGCATCATCAAGGTTTTACAGAGGATGCAAATGAAAAAGAAACATATACTTAGCACCAGGTTTCTTTGATACGTGATGAGGAGAGAGATTTTGGAGAATCTACTTCCCACAGGATCGATGGGGAGAAAGAGAGACACGCGAAAGCAGCGTGAGACATACTTCATGGGTTTGAGCAAGTGGATGGCAGAACGTGATTTAGAAGAGATCAGTCAGTCAGTCAGTTAAGTTCCATACGTGAAACACGCTTGGGCGATCATGTCTCGAAGGAGACATGACTGACTGGGCAGAAGATTATCCCGCAGTAGGTTGCCATTGCTTTCTGCGGTAGACTGGTTGCCAGTCAAGGTTATAGAACCCAATATTTCCTGTTATTTAACCCATAGCTGGAGAGGAGAGACGGATTAATACCTTTCCCAAGGGTATTTGTGCGTAAGTGAATGCAATGAATTCAACTGGAATTCGCACTCGGCTTTCCGATTTCTTCTTCCGAGCCGATATCCACTAGACCACCACGCACATTAGAAGGGATACCAAGAGGAAAATGTCAAGAGTGGCAAGAGATAGATGCAAGTTGAAGTTCATGATCGCCTACGCCCTCAAGGGACATGACACACAAAGAAGAAAAAGAATAACAAGAATTCGGTTGAGAATAACATTGATACGAAGAAAGTAACCATCTTAGATCTATTTGGCTATCATAAAAACAATACGAGTTGGTGCGATTCATTTTCTTTTATGTTTTTTATTTTTTTTATTATTTTTATTATATCATTTCCCTCCAGAAAGCAACAATGCCCCTTAGACGCAATGGGTTACTGAGTGCAAAAGCAAATGAGAAGACGTTGTGACACTCGTCTGCCCGGTTGGTTGGTTCGCTGGTTCGGGAACGGAGCCTGCTGCGAGGATGATGTCGAAACGGCACCAGTTATGTCGAAGCCTTCGGGCCGCTGGTCGTGATGATTTCGTCACAGTAGCTGGTCTTCAAGACGTCTATTACAACAACGAACTTACTGCCCACGCTGTGTTTTGATCTCAGAAAGTCTCGTTGTGCAAACCCGGTAGCCGTATTTCTACCATATCCAGACCGGACACTTGTGGTTAAAATTAAATAGTTACCGCACCAAAAAAAAATAAAAATAAAAATAAAAAATAAAAAAATAAAAAAATACATAAATGAATAAGTTCGAAGATGCCTGGATGAGTTACGAAAGAAAATCTTTAAAATAATAAAAAATTGATTAATTACAAAAGCAGAAAATACAGTTTACAATTGAGAGGAGTGCTTTCAATCTTCAAATAAAAATAAGTCCTATCTAAGATCCATTAAAATTATCAGAGCTTTCAATTTTTAAAAATAATCAGGCTGTCAATTTCCCAGATAAAAAAACAAAACCAAAAAAAAAAAAACACGTCTCTTTGGCCTTAAACAAATTTTGTGGAGACAGCCAAATAACGTGGCGGCGGACGATCGGTAGGGGTCGTTTGGTATTTGTCATCAGAAAATCTCTCTCAAACTGATTTTTCTCGCTGAGTCTCCATTTTTATAGTCATCCCCAATCCTCTTGGGGGATCTATCCAACTCAAACCTTTTGACCAATGAGATTATTTTCCACCCACACGATTTACGGGGAGCCATGGCTCGACGAATGAGTGATCAACCGCTCACATGACGTAATGTCTTTCTGTCTATATTTTTCTTTCGCATCATCATCTGGTTTTCGATTTTAGTATCTGTTCCCAGGAATAATTGTTGAGGATCTAACCCTACCTGACCTCATCAAGGAAATCCTGACATTTTGTTATGGCTACTTCCATTTTAAAAACTTTAATTGGCCCAAATCAATTCGCTTCGAACACGAAAAAAGAAGAAACACTATATTTTTCTCTTTTTTCCCAATTATCAGCCAATTTTTCTATTCCCCGGATTTTACAAGTACATAATAGTATTACAAATATTTTTTTACGTAAGCTCACATCGCAGATTACAATAAAGCACAAGTAACAATACCACTAATATGAATTTCTCTCACTCCGTTGTATTAAACAAAAAACAAAAAACAAAAAAAAAACAAAATATATATATATATATATATATATATATATATATATATATATATATATATATATATATATACCGGTTTGGAAATAGGGTTATAGACGTTAGTGAGGAGAATGAACAATAAAAGAATAGAGTCCAGGAAGATAGAAGATGGTGACTGATAATTTTCTTCCTTAAAAAATGTTATGGTAATAATGTTATGGTAAAAAAATGTACTGTTATTAATATTTTTCCTTCAAAAATGTATATTTTTTTTATGTATGTAGTTCTATAAAAGTGTATTTTTATCCTTTCATAGTGTTTTGACCGAAGTTTGGGGGTTAACTATTTGCCAATAGTATATCATCATACCCAGGACGACCCGGTTCAATCCTTTCAATTGAACAAGAATAGAGGTTTATCTCCTTTTTACTGCTTAGGATTGGGTGCCCAATTCCTTTTTAAAATCTTTTCATTCTCTTTTACTCCTAGAAACGCGTTGCATCTTAGTAGCTTGCTTGAGATGAATTGATTAAAAAGAGTTGTCGGCTGTGGTTTTGTACTCACTTCAAGTGTGACGTCTTATGGATTCCTTTTCGGCGGCATGTTGTAAAAGATTCCTGTAATTTCCCCACCTCCATTTAAAACCTACACTGAGTCAAGCATTTATTTGTATGCCCAGACATTGTAGATTTTGGAACAGTTTGTTTATTTAAGCAGTACTATAAATTCGACAGTTACACTTGATAAAGAAATTTTCAACCGAATCAGGACGGCTAGTAAAACTTTCCAAAAACTAGATTTATGTCCACAGAATTGAATTTTAATTGAGATAAAGTTGAAGGTTTACAATACTAGTGTTTTGTCGTCATTGTTGAATGCATGGGAGACCTGTGTAAGTTACCGTAGTCATATGAAAAGGCTCGAACTATTTCGCCAATAGTGTCCCCGCTGTATATTGGCTACCCATAGCAAATGTATGTGAGTTAAGTTGATATTCTCAAATGCAGTCACTCTACCAATCTAGAGTCTCTAGTACTTCAATACCGGTAACAATGGTGTGGTCAGGATGAAGGACTATAACATCCTTAAGCAGTTTCTGTACGGTGAGTTGGCCGAAGGAAAAAAAACATGTGTATTCCCTGATACATGAAAACTAGTTCAAAGTTTAAATGAGAATAATTAAAATTGAGAAACTCTGGCCGAGAGTAATCATTTTGGAGAAAAACAGAGTAAAATGGTAAGAGAGACTTTGAACGGTGTCTTGTTGAGCGTGGAAGACACGTATGTTTCATGATGTTAATTTTCTTGAGAATATTGGCGCAGAATTTGTTCATATTTGTAATGAATTTGGTCACTTTTTCTATTGACTATATGTTATGCGGTATTTCTACTTGGAAGGAGTGTGGAAACTACGCTTCAATTGGTAGACTAAAGCATCATATAAAAGAACAAATATTAGTGTAACAACTTCTGCAAGCGGTACACGATATTGCCATGTCTGAACAAGAGATTATAAGACCCTAGCAGAACTTAAAGAGCCACATCCGTGATGCCTATATCTGAACATAAATCAAGGAATATATGTACGTATATATATATATATATATATATATAGTATATCGAGGCAGCAAGTAATTTTCTAAACATATTCTATTAAATATAAGAGACAATGAATGTCTATTATGTTTAATCATGAGCCGTTCTAAACGTCGTATTTTTGCTTTAATTTCAGTTGAAAATAAAGACAAAAATTCTCCAATATTTGGATAATTATTTATTGGTTTTCTTCTAAGCTTTCGGCTCACATGAGCCATCTTCAGAGAGGTAGTTTAAACTGAAATATTATAAAATCCACCATCACCGACGATTTTATTTTGTGTTGACATAAAACTCCGCTTGGCAACAGCAATAGTTACCAAAAATAATAAACGCAGTTCTTAAGATATTCTGCAGATATTGGAGGCCATGTACATCAAATCAAAACAACCAACACTCAATAAAATCAACTTTAAAACAGGAAATAACATATGACATTGCATTTGACTACATGATTTTTTTGTCATTTCGCGCTATCCCGCGGTGTGACATCATAAAACCGCATCGCAAACTTAAGAACTGCGTTTATTATTTTTGGTAACTATTGCCGTTTCCAAGCGGAGTTTTATGTCAACACAAAATAAAATCGTTGGAGAATTTTTGTCTTTATATATATATATATATATATATATATATCATCCACGTACATGCCTGTTTCGATGTATCACAGCCCATCAGTGTGGCTAAACATCCACTTGCTTCCAGCCGGAATCAAAACTCTACCGCTGTCACTTGGAGCTCCTACTCCCTAAGCCATAAGTGCATGGGATGAGAGAGGAAATTTTAGCGTGTTATATTTAATTGGAGTAGAAAGACTAAACTATCGCCCGGTTCACACTCCACCCACGTCTATTGAACAGGTCAAGAGGCTCATCCCTTGTTTCCTGGTTAGGATGTGGTTTCCGGTTTTTCTCTTTTCCAATCTTTTCCTTCTCACGTAGCCCCCTGCGCATCAGTGGCGATTTCGCCTTGCTTGGGGCGATATGATTAAAAAAAAAAAAAGCGGTGTATACACATGCCACTCACTGAAAGAACTCAATTAATTTCTGGAGAGTAACGCGTTAATCGCAAAAGTGGTAATTGTTTTAAAAATTTTCCTGTCCAGAGAGCTCAGTCATAATGAGAGCATGGTATATTAGTTGTCCACACTATATATATATATATATATATATATATATATATATGTGTGTGTGTTGCGTAACTGTAGCAGATCTATTTTTTTTATCTAATTGCAGACATACGATATTTTTTAATTTTTCAGAAGTACGGAGTCCTCAAGGAGCATTCTTATTTATTTAACTAACTTAGATTGCATGATATAATTTATTAATTTTTCAAAAGTCTTTTGTCGACTGGAATTGCAACTGTTTTTTAATAATTTCATCTTAAGTAAGGCAATAAAATCACCATTAAGGAGAGAAAACAATAAAAGAACTGGGATTAAGAAGATAGATGATGATGACTGAATGTGTGACAATTTAAAATGTTGACTGGGAGGCAAGAAGTCGGTAAGGGTTCCATAAGCGAAAAGCGCAAAGAAGGAAATTCTATCATAGAATTTACGGTTACATCTCGCTATTTCAGCTTTGAATCTAGTACTGATTTGCATAGATTTTCCTATCATTCTAAAATTCCAGAGAATGGTAATTTTTTTTTTTGTTGTTGTTTTTTTTTACAAATTCGGCTGGATTGTGTTCATACCAATTCTCTGCGGAGCAAATTGAACAATGCATGTACTGGACAAATCTATCATATCGTTACATGTATTCCATTAGTACTAGTCAATTTCATGCAGATATTTTGAGGTCAGTAGTCACTATCTGTTCTTCTACGTGGCAGGATGGTCTGTTGTTGATTTTCAGAACATTATACGAATTTTTTTATAATCATATCGCCTCAAATAAGGCAGTCTATTGCCATTGGTGCGCAGAGGGTTACATAGGAGGAAAAAGAGTAACAGATTACAGAGCGTATCAGGAAGTGGGTAAGAGAAGAGTCAAGATACTGAGAGTGGAGTGGACGGAGAAAGGAGCATGAAAGAGAGGATGCAAGTTAGCAAGATAGGAGATGACTATTGACTTTACACTTAAACTCCTGGAAATTGTAGGCGTCGGAGAAGCAAGTAAACAGAAGGGAATTCCACAGGCGGGAAGTGCAAGAAAAGAAGCTGATGGAGTAGAATTTGTGTTTACATTTTATTGGCTTCACAGTAAAATGGTGGGACCTAGTTGCTAATCTTGTTGCTCGAGCAAATTCATGCATAAGGGGAACCAGAGAGCTAAGTTCATCGGAGCAAAAGCCGTGAAAGTAGAAGAGACCCAGAGAGGCCACATTGCGCCGGTGAGAAAGTGACTGTATCTTGGATAGTTCCTGATTAGAAAGCACTGCTTCTAGGCATCGTTTATTGACCCTTTCAGCTTTTGTATTGAAACTAGAGTATGTCAGCAGATAGAAGAAGAAGAAGAAGAAGAAGAAGAAGAAGAAGAAAACTCTTACCTATGTGCCGTGTCTCTTTATAACGGAAGCGATTATGGCCTTCCACATCCCCATCCCTTGCAGTTCTTAACATCCTTTTCTCTTGTTATTTCGGCCAGACCCTGCCCTGCCACCCATTTGCTTAAGCCCTTCTAATTATTCTTTGATTCTCTTTGCGATGCGTTCAAGATTTGAAAATCTGTTTTCGAAGTTCGTTTCCACTGAAAGAAAATGGGAGCTCTGAGGTAAGATAAAACCAAAGTGAAGAAAACACATTTTGCATTTCATTAATTATTGCGAAAAAAAAAAAAAAAAGACGGAAAAAATATTTCCCGTTGATCTTTAAATAAATATGTAAAAAAAATCTGATGGGCAAATTTGTGTAGGTTCATCGAGTACTTATTTGTTACTATTCTTATTTCGATTTTATGATTAATGGCGTTAATTGAGAATTAGAAAAAATTAATAGCTACACACACACACACACACACACACACACACATATACATACATATATATATATATATATATATATATATAGCATAATGATAATCCACGTATACTGTCTTAATATGTATAGGAAAAACTACTAAAATGTTCTAAGTTAACAATGTGTTTTTTTGACGGTATTTATTTATTTCTATTATTATTATTATTATATATATATTTGATATTTTAGACCGGCCTCGGCCTTTCATCAGAAACAAATGATTTTAAAATTTAAACTAGAAGCGTCCGTCGCGAGAAGCGTTCGTCGCGAGAAGCGTCCGTCATGTGATGTAGAAACCAATCGAGTTTGAATATTTTTAAACGTAAATCTAACTGCAATAATATTTTTAAATGTTTTTTAAAGGAAAATAATTTAATGGCGTTAATTGAGAATTACAAAAATTTTAATGGCGTTAATTGAGAATGTATAGGAAAAACTACTAAAATGTTGTAAGTTAAAAATGTATTCTTTTGACGGTATTTATTTATTTCTATTATATATATATATATATATATATATATATATATTTGATATTTTAGACCGGCCTCGGCCTTTCATCAGAAACAAATGATTTTAAAATTTAAACTAGAAGCGTCCGTCGCGAGAAGCGTTCGTCGCGAGAAGCGGCCGTCACGTGATGTAGAAAGCAGTAGAGTTTGAATATTTTTAAACGTAAATCTAACTGCAATAATATTTTTAAATGTTTTTTTAAAGAAAAAATTTTAAGTGTATCTAAAAAATGTTTAACTATTGAAATATTTATAAATATTCAAAATACCTAAGTTCCTATTTAACCCTAGCCTGTATGTATTTAATTTTAAAATCCAGCAATTTTTTTTCTTTCTGCGTGAGTATGAGGAACTAAAATTGGAATCTAAGCAATTAATAGATATTTTATAATCCGACATAGGTAAATCCTTATTTGTTCGGTTCGCGGTGTTTAGTAAATATCTCTCTTATTATGTAGATTTCTTCATAAAAATATGTAAATGAGCTTTGCTTTGTTGTTATGTGCTCCAAAACTGAAAATTTAAAAGCACGACTGGATGAACCAATGCAGGTTTGATCTCTGTCAATTGCTACATTTTTGTTTAATGAGACTTTTGATAGACGTTAATTTACACTCTCAAAAAATAAATTAATAAATAAAAAATACCGTAATCGGTGCAGAATGAGAAATCTCCGGACGAGTTCAAATTTTAGTCAATTCCCTTCTGTTAACTTCACGCCCTTGAAGAAAGCATGCATCTATCTTCCACCATTTATGACACAAATAGCAATGATAATAGGTTTTTTTTTCTAGGAGAAAAAACCCTGTATTCAAAACTGAGTAGGCTAATACGGAGATTTCTTGTAATTCTGTGCACAGTTTCTTTTCTTAAGAGCGAGACTATTCTGAAGGGCCTAGATGTTATGCCAAGATTTGTCATTAGAAGCCACAATTCGAACAACATAAGGTACGCAGATGATACGGTGCTGATAGCAGACTCGGAAAGGAAACTACGACACTTCCTACAGAAGGTAGCTGAAGAGAGTGACAAGAAAAGACTACAAATAAACTGCAAAAAAACCGAATGCATGGTCATCAGCAAAAAGTGTAACTCAAAATGCCAAATAAAGGTGGGTGGGGTACTAGAATCAAGCAGGTACAAAAATTTAAATACTTGGGAAGTGTTCTAACAGAAGATGGAAAGTGCGAATTGGCATGGCGAAGGACGAGTTCCAGAAGCTGAGTAGAGTATTAAGAGACAGAAAAATTTCGCTAGAATCAAAGAAAAGAGTACTAAGATTGCTATGTGATGTCAGGTCTTCAATATGGCAGTGAAGGCTGGAAATATCATCAAAGATGAAGGAAAAACTTGAAGCAACTGATATGTGGTTCTACAGAAGGTTGCTGCGGATATATTGGATCGAGCATGATGAGTTTTTGAGAAGGATGGAAACGAAAAGGAAATTAATACTGAGCACCAGGAAGAGACAGCTACAGTTTCTGGGACATGCAGTGTGGAAGAAGGGCTTGAAAACCTGATAGTAACAGGTTAGATAAAGGGGAAAAAGCGACAGGGGAAAACAGCGGATAACATATTTGAAGGGCCTGCGCAGGTGGATGACAGAACGGGAGTTGCGTGGTGTAACAGGAGTAAGCGTGTTAAGAGCCACCAGGGATAAGGACACGTGGAAGGCCATGATCAACTACGTCCTTAAAGGACAAGACACATAGATGAAAAAGAAGAAGATCCTCTTTTAATACCCTCTTACCTTGTACAAAAAGATTTTCAAAAATAAAAGCAAGTGATTTTTTAATTTTTTTAAAAGTTTATTACCACCATTATTAACTACCTGATGAAACATTGTTCTTTCAATGTCGAAACAAAATCTACAATTTTGTTTTTCCATATTTTGAAGTATAATTTATAATAAATATACATTGCTCTGTTTTTA
Source organism: Ascarosepion bandense (assembly GCA_037127315.1). Lineage (NCBI taxonomy): Eukaryota > Metazoa > Mollusca > Cephalopoda > Sepiida > Sepiidae > Ascarosepion > Ascarosepion bandense. Next base: position 449,050 of record JBBBDQ010001469.1, on the reverse strand, counting down.
TATTGAGCACTGCTTTAAATTAATATTTTGAACGTTGCAATTATTTTCTTCGTTCTTTCTTTATTTGAATTTATATATATATATATATATATATATATATATATATATATATTAGTAATCCACATGCAAGACTGTTTCGCTGTATCACAGCTCATCAGTGCGGCTAGACACATACACTTGCTTCTGGTCTGGATCCAAACTCGACCGATTTGGTATCAGTCTGTGTCGCTACCTCACCTGAGACATAGGCGCATGGAATCAGAGATTTTAACGTGTCGTATATAAGCAGTGTATACACACGCCAGTCACCGAAAGAACTCAAGAGTAACGCATATATCGCAGAAGTGGAAACTGTTTTTAAAATTTTCTTCTCTAGAGTGCTCAGTCGTAATAAGAGTATAAAACTAACATTTTATCTAACAAAAATGCCTTCATTAAACATATCGATTGAATATTAGGAAGAAAAATCAGCTGATATGCGTTAGGACAGAGATTATTAGACCGACATATACTCTGAAGATAGCGTTGAAGCCTGAAACTACCAGTCACCAGTGTTGATTCCTATGTTCTTAATCTCTCTCTCATACTGAGCATACCATTATATATATATATATATATATATATATATATATATATATATATATATATATATTATGTTAATAAAACAATGCTCAATGTAGTATAACAGATCTATTAATTATATTATACTAGCAGTATAACCCGGCGTTGCTCGTGTGTAATGAAAGCTTTAAAATTAATCCATGGTCCTGGAGTTCAGACTCTTTGGACATTGGCACGAAAGAGTTAAAAAGCAATAGTTGTTTCCAGTTAAAGCGAAACCGTAGACTGAAAAAAAATGAATGGTTGTAAGTCAAATTTTGATTTCCTGGTATCGATATCAAATAAGTTTTTTTCGTCCTAAACTGAATTTTGAAGGCTAAATAAATCCTCTGAGTAAATGGTATCATACTTACAACTACAATTATATTTACTTAGAGCCAAACCCGAAGCAAAAACTAAAATAAGAAGGTTGAAAAATATACAGATACAGGCAGACACACACACAAACATCTTGCCTTATATATATATATATATATATATATATATATATATATATATATATATATATCGATTTTCTGCATTATTGTAAGAACTACAACCTAGAAACTTCTGAATATCGTTTCTTATGTCTTTGTCTATGCGTGTATCAAATTTGATTAAAATTGGACCACACCTTCTATAACTCGAATTTTTCGATTATCGATTTTCGATATTTATCGAGGGTACCTCGACACAAAATCTAGCTAAGAACATTCACAGTCGCTTATAGTACAACAGTGTAAATTTTCAAGAAAATCGGTTCAGTCGTTTCGGAGTCTATAGGTAACGGACACACATACACTGACACACACAAACACACATACACACACAGAGACAAAGTTCCATTTATAAATAAGTTTAGATTATAAATATATTATTCTATATTTATTGCATGACTCGGAATTTCATGCCCTACGCAGTCACTCATCAGGGCTATTTTTTTCGATCTCGAAACTTTCAAGTTAGTATGAACTTGCCCAGTTCAAGGGACAAATTCTTGGTCTTTAAATAAATATGTTAAATAAACGTGTGTGTGCTTGTGTGTGTATTTGTAAAGAATTAATGAATCTGAATTAAATAAAAATATGCTGGGGAAAAAATACTAATTAATTCTTTCCAAACTATTTTGTTTACACTTCCAATACGAAACCGAGCACTTATGGCTTTCGAGGCGAGAAATCAAAGCACGCCAGATCAGACGGTGGTTGCTCCTGCAAAAAAGAGGGCACATTTTCTTTAAGTTTTCTCGAGTTTGAAAAACGGTAAACGAAATAAAACTTAGACAAAACCCAACAAAAACAGAATGTCAGAATACAAATATACATGAGAAATAACGCTTGAAATTCACACACACACACACACACACACACACACACACACACACACACACACACACACACACATATATATATATACATTGATTGTTTAATAATAAAATTAGACCTTTGAACATTTTTATAAAAAGTGTTCAATACAATTATATTGTAGAACTTTTGAATATTCTTCATTTGTAAACGAGTTATTATGCGACCTAGGTTTCTACCATGTGGTGTCTTCAGGCAATTTGCAATAACTGATTTTACTGTTTACCGTTTTTGTTAAGAATGCTCATGTAACGGTGACTTTTTTGAAAGCTCACTTAACGGGGAATTTTTGAACGCGCAATTTTTAAAATTACAAGAAATTATAACGTTTTGAGCGTTCTTAATAAAAACGGTAAACGGTAAAATCAGTTATTGCAAATCGCCTGAAGACTCCGCTAATGGTAGAACCCTAATAACTCGTTTACAAATGAAAAAAAAATATATATAATACCGGCCAGGGCCGTAGCTGATGCTAAAAAACACCGGGCACAGAGAAAATTGCCCGGATTTATTAGTTGACAATGTGAAAACGTCATCAGTGTCATCCGTTTCTAGAAACTATATATTTTTGTGGATTTTTTCGGCTCTTCCGATGGAAATTAGGCACAGAACTTGAACGAAAGCAGGAAATCGTGTTTTGACTTTCTGAGTATAAACAGTCTTTTCTCCCAAAATTAATAAATAAACAATTGGATTTTTACTGCGTTCATTCGGATGTTTTCTTCGTTTTTCTTTCTTTCTTTCTTTCTTTCTTTCTTTCTTTCTTTCTTCGTGAATTGTTTAGTTTGATTTCTGACGAAGACATTTTTCCTTGCCCGGATTTTCACTATGATTGCACGGATCGGTCCGGACCCGTGCACGGTGTGCCCGGTAGTCAGATACGGCCATGATACCGGCAATAATTATTAGGCCAAACCAGATTTTTAAAGAAATTATGTATTTCATACTATTTTTTAGTATTTATTGTCAAGTGAAAATAGAATGGTTCTTTTGTTATTATTACGTTTCAAAATTTTACAAGGCAAGGAAGTAAAGATGAACTCGTCCGAATCACCGTAAATTTTCTTCATTCTTTCATAGATGAAATTGCAATATAGGTAATTATTAAATATTTATAATTTCATTTGATGCACATGTTATTGTGCAGTATTAACAAGAGAATCGCTCTATTTTAGTTTACAATTATTCACTTGGCAATAAATACTAAAACATAGTATGAAATTCATCATTTTTTTTAAAAACACTGGGGTGGCCTAATAATTATGGCCGGTTGTGTATATGTTGTTGAATTACGATTATATTTGGCGCCAAGATTGTTGTTGTTTTAGCAGTTTTACAGATAAAAGATATTTTGGAAAGAAGGTATTTTACCGTAAGGTGCTCGATATCGGGGCAGAGATAAAGCTTTGATAATTTTAAGGCCAAAAATTTGTCCCTTTAACTGAGCAGCTCCATGCCAACTTCGAAGTTTCGTGATGGCACCGTTATGATCGGGGATGTTTTTCTTGCAAAAAAAAAAAATGCTCAGTTAATCTGACAAATTCTTTGCACTTAAGCTATATATGTAAGTATTCTAATACATAAAGAAAAGATCACACACAGAAGGATATATATAATTGTTGATTACTCGTTTTTTCAACAGATTCGTTTCATAGGGCGGCTAGCAAATCCTCATTGCATGCTTAAGAACATTTTTATCTAAAAGAGAACGTATCATTTGCGCGATCAACAGTTGATGAACAAGGTCCGTACTCTCAATTTCAATAATTTGTAACGTTATGTTTATATAAATCTAAAAGGCAGCGGCTTGATGGTAAAATTCCAAAGGAGATCTTATCTTATTTAATTAATAAAAATTAAATGTTAAAACTGATCCAGCCAGAGAACTCAATATAATTAAAATTATTTATCTACAGAGTTAATACATATTGCACTTAAGTAATACTTCTGATATAAATAAATTTCTACTTGGACAAATAATAGAAATTATTTTATAATATATGTATACTAGTAGTATAGCCCGGCGTTGCTCGGGTGTAATGAAAGCTTTAAAACTAATCCATGGTCCTCGAGCTCAGACTCTTTGGACGTTGGCACGAAATACTAAAAAGCAACAGTTGTTTCCAGCTAAAGCGAAACCGTAGACTGAAAGAAAAATGAATGGGTGTAAGTCAAATTTTGATTTCCTGGTATCGATATCAAATAAGTTTTTTTTGTCGTAAACTGAATTTTGAAGGCTAAATAAGTCCTCTGAGTAAATGGTATCACGGCTGAGGCTAAGAACTACAATTACACCTACTTATAGCCAAACCCGAAGCAAAAACTAAAATAAAAGGGCTGAAAAACTGATTTTGATCAGACGCGGTATCTTGCCTTTTATATATATATATTATCGATTTTCAGCACTATTGTAACCTTGAAACTTCTGAATATCGTTTCCTATGTCTTTGTCTATGAGTATCAAATTTGATTAAAATCGGACCACTCCTTCTATCACCCGACTTTTTCGATTATCGATTTTCGATATTTATCGGGGGTACCTCGAGACAAAACCTAGCGAAGAACATTCGCAGATGCTTATAGTACAACTCTGTAAAATTTCAAGAAAATAGGTTCAGCCGTTTCAGAGTCAGTAACGGATACACACATACACACACAGACATACACACACAGAGACAAAGTTCCATTTATAAATAAGTTTATATATATATAAGTTATTATATATATATATATATATATATATATATATATTGTAAATTATAGTTTAGAACATGTACAAATTACAATATACTACAAAGTGTACATTTTGTTTCGACATTGAAAGAACAATATCTCATCATGTAGTGTGAAGAGAGATTGAAAATCCTTTTTCTTATATTGGTAAATTTTGTGTGAATGGTACGGTGGGTAGAGAAAATGAGATATTACTAAGTAATATATATATATATATATATATATATATATATATATATATATATATATATATATATAAAGCTACGTCTAAAGAACGACCCGGAGTTTGATGTTCTACGCAATCAATAGGTGTGGATTATTCATAATAAGCATCTGATGATTGCGTCGTTTATGAAGCTCCTAGTCGTGCTTTTATCGTAAGATAATATGTATATTTAGTAATATATACTTAATGGCTGTGTTATTTAACATGAAGCACTGTTCTATTAACACCTGATAAATATTTATATATTGGTGTGTACCTGCCTGTTCAAAGTTTACTTAATAAATATTTTTTATGAATAAATATTCCAGTATCTTGTTGACCGTTGTAAATACATTTTTTAAAATGAATTATGCTGAATAAATTTCTTAAAAGTTAGGCCATTTTCTTATGTTCTCATTTATTTATTACCAGATTCAGTCAGTCAGTTAAGTGCCATACGTGATACACGCTTGGGCGATCATGTCTCGAAAGAGACATGACTGACTGGGTAGAAGAGTATCCCGCAGTAGGTTGCCATTGCTTTCTGTGGTAGACTGGTTGCCAGCTATAGAACTCAATCTGTCCTGCTTATTTAACCCATAGCTGGAAGGAAGAGACGGATTAATACCTTTCCCAAGGGTATTTGCGCGTAAGTGAATACAATGGATTCAACTGGAATTCGAACTTGGCTCCCAGGTTTCTCGTTCCGAGCCGATATTCACTGTACCACAACGCACATGATTACATGGTAAAATTCTAATATGTACATTCTGATGAGTGGCATATGCGTTCCTGGGTTATATAGGCCATGACTATGAGCCGCATGCGACTAGTTTTTGATGGCAGTAGGAGGGGTTGCATACAATAGGTTCCATTGTATATATATAAAGAAAGAGATCTGTAGTAATTTTTGACGAATGATGGACGTATCTGACGATGCGTGCATAAATATTCATTTCAAGTTAAAAGAGTGGAAATAGCATTTACATGGGCGAATTTAACATTTTTGACATTTCACTCATTAAAAATTAAATCCAGAAAGGAATGAATGTGCACAAAACTAATTCTGAACATAGCAGAATTATCGCAACCGTTAAATTTAAATCTCACACGTATTGTTACCATAGTAATTAGTGTTTTTTTTTTATAATTGGCAAAAAAATCCTTTTAATTATATTATCTACAAAAATTATTTCGGATATAGAATAATGCTGAATGAGATATATATGTGTTAATGTATATATATCAGAACAATTTTATGAAAGTCGATGACAAAGTGCTAAGAATCTTTCGTATGAAGCGTTTAAATGATGTTTACGTAGACGTGATTACACATACGCATGAAGGAGTGGGAACGCTAAAATTTTAAATTTAAATAAAAGCTAGAATAATTAAATTATTAAAATAAGAATTTCAGCGTATATATCAGTTTTGTAAGACGCAATCATAAGGAATGAAACACATCACATAAAAAGATTTTCCACAAATATATATTATTGTCATCCGCAGACAGATCTGTTTCGCTGTATCACAGCTCATCAGTACGGTTAGATTCCGATTGAAGTAGAGTAGAGTCGCCGACTGACGCCACAATCGGTCGGGTATCGAGCCAACCCAGGCTCGAAACCCGACCGATTGTGGCGTCAGTCGGCGACTCTACTCCTGGGTCACGGGGGAAAATGACCTGTTGCCTCGATAGAATATATATATATATATATATATATATATAGTATCGAGGCAACAGATCATTTTCTAAACATATATTGTTAAATATAACAGACAATGAATGTCGATTATGTTTAATCATGAGCCGTTCTAAACATCGTATTTTGGCTTTAATTTCAGGTGAAAATAAAGACAAAAACTGTCCAACATTTGAATATTTGTTTATTATGCTGGTTCTAAGCTATTCAGTGACTGTTTTAGGTCAGCACAAGATAATATCATCTTTGATAGTGAATGTTTTTATGTCAAAGTCCCTATAACCACTCTGAATATGGTTCATGTGAGCCGAAACCTTAGAACCAACATAATAAAATAATATCCAAAGGTTGGAGGATTTTTGTCTTTATTTTTACCTGAAATTCATATATATATATATATATAGTTACTCACTCAAATGCATGCATACAAACATGTAACATATACAAATATGCAAATCTACCGATTTACACACACACGCAATCACTTACATAAATAATTAGGCATAAATACAAATACACACACACACACTTATATGCAGTCACTCACTCACGCGTAGGTGTATATATATATATATATATATATATATATATATATATATATACTTAATAACATGGGTGTGCGTGGTGGTGCAGTGGATATAGGCGAGGGGAGCCAAGTTTGAATTCCAGTTGAATTGTTTGTGTGTGTGAGTAAATTTGTGTGTATATTTATATATATGCTTAAATTACTAAACACACACACACACACACACACATATATATATATATATATTTATATATATAGGTGTGTGTGTATTTGTATATGTGCATAAATTATTAAACACACACATATATATACACATATATATATGTACACACACATACACATATTTATTCATGAGGTAATAATACTGAACGGCAGATATTGAGCGTTTGTAGATATTCATTTCTCTCTCTCTCCCTCACTCTCTCTCGTAAACAAATATTTGTACCCACAGAATAAGGTGATAGTTTTAAATAAAATGGACGTCTTAATTATCCCAACCCCCGAGGTTCCTCGGGTTGGGATAATTATGACGTCTATTTTATTTAATATATATATATATATATATATATATATATATGTGGGGGGGGTGTCTGTGTGTGTGTGTCTGTGTGCGCGTGTGTGTGCGTGTGTGTGAGTAAATTTGTGTATATTTGTATATATGCATATATTACGAAGCATACACATATATAAACACACACACACACGCACATATATACATATGTGTGTATGTGTGTATTTATATATAGGCATAAATTATTAAACACACACACATATATAAACATATATGTACACACACACACACACACACACATATATATATAGGTGTGTGTGTATGTGTGAAAACATTCACGTATATGCATATAACTATCTATGATTTAGTATTTTAATATAGCTGAACAGTCTCATCGCAAGAAGTGTTATTCAAAAGTAAATATACAGCACTGATGTCAACCAAAAAGTAATTAACCAATATAGAATAAAAAAGATAATGATTTTTCTTCAAATATCAGTTGCAGCATGGCAACTTGCACTTCTCTAAAATATGTCAATGATTTTGCAAAAAAAAAAAAAAAAAACTACACCCGCATATTCTTCGTTTATGTCACAAAAAAGATTTATTAATTCTTTACCTGAATTATAAAATTAGCAATTCATTCGATTCCTCATGCAATTTACAACACTTTAAAGCAAATGTTTATTTATAAAATTGTTTTTTTTTTTCTGTCGTCTAACGCCAATTAACACTTCCTTTTTTTTTACCGGCGGTCATCGCATCAATTCTAAGTTAAATATGTGGAGTTTAAATCTTGTCAAAATCTGATGAACATGACTAAAGCACATCTTCCTCACAAAAGAAATGTACTCATTGATCTTACCGAAAGATAAAAATTCAGTCTGTAATGCGCGGATATGGAGACGAAGTACAATAACAATTAATCACAGGCATGGAACTTTATAACACTCTTTTTTTAAATACTAAAAAGAAACAAAAACCTAAAAAGTCAATTTAAATAACTAAAAATGAATACGATTAATAATTTTGAACTGCTGGAGTGAATATGTAACATATGAAAAATATTCGGTTATGGATATAACAAATGTTTGTTAACTTGCGTGTAGTAGGCTAAATCTCTCATTCTCTCTATCTCAATATATATATATATATATATATATATATATATATATATATATATAGATGATTTCACAAGTAAGGGTGCTTAATACTGTTGATAGAGTGTACTATGTAGATATAGTGCGGTCAGAACACTCGGTAAATTCGTGACCAAATAAAAATATCTTATTGCTATAATAATGAAAAGTTAAAATCTAATTCAATGTGATAATTATATCAGGCAAAATGTGCATATGATAATTATATATATATATATATATATATATATATATATATATATATATATATATTGTGTGTGTGTGTGTGTGTGTGTGTGTGTGAACTGAGATCAAATATGGATCGGAAGCCGAGGGAATGATAAGATAATGTAAAAACAGGAAACAATGTAATATGTTTTACTTTTATTAAAACTTCATCGGAGAAGGAATGATAAATAAAAGCGAATGACATTAGATTAATAAACGTTTCATACTTTTTTTTTATTATCAAACAATATATTTATTTATATCTACCGGCCTGACTGAATAATTGAGTAATCATGTGAGGAAAATATGCATCCTCCAACAGGATTCGAACCTGCTTCTTCGAAGGGAAGCCCTCAATTGATCTGACGTGTCTGAGACCGCTCAACACACACACACACACACACACACACACACACACACACACACACATATATATATATTAAGATAAAACATAAGAAACATCTATCTATCTATCTATCTATCTATCTATCTATCTATCTATCTATATACATACATACAGACATATATCTATATATACACACAGACACACCCACATACATATATACACATATATACAAATATAGAAACATATATATTAACATACAAATGCACATATATCTACATACACACAGACGCATACTTATATATACACACGCATATATAGATATACAAACATATATATATACACGCACAAATACACACACATATATATCTATATATATACACACATAAATATACCCACATACATATATATATATATATATTTATATACTAATACACACACACACACACACACACACATATATATATATATATATATATCTTACAAGCTGTACAAACAAATGGGTTGACAATCAACTGTAATTTACAATCAACTTTTAATTTACATTTTAGTAGAGCAATATTTATAGTAATATTTTATTATAAGTGCTTATAATAAAAACATATTCGACTACAACAGAAGAGCCGTTTTGTTTCAGTGCTAGTTTATTAGCACCTCGTCAGGCAGTGATTTTTTTCTGTTAGGAATCATTTTATATAAAAATTTAAAACAACATAATTGTTACCATAACAAGTCAATTACACACACACACACACATACACACATATATATATATATTCAGACACACACCAGTGCTGAAAAGTTTAAGTATAAAAAAGTCTGTCCGTACTCCATGTTGACTTCAGTGTCTACTTTCATATTTTCGTAAATTTTATCCTTGCTATTGAGCGCATTTACTCATATATATATATATAACAGACATCAAAACTATATTTTAATCATTCGCATACTATTATTAAATTAATTTAGTATATTATTTTAAATCCAAAAGGATGAGCAAATATGTAAATCCCAAAACCCGATCCTATTAATATTAATTTAATTGATATTAAAATTGATCAAGGTGGATGGCTCGATGTCAATAGTATGTTCTATTTACAGAGCCAAATATATAAAAATAATATAAAAATTTCGGAATTTGATTTCCTTGTATGGCCATTTCAGCGAGAAAATTCTTGCTTCATCAGCAAAGGTGGAAAATAAAAACTCCATTAATTCAAATGTGTTACAAGATTTCTAAACCGGAAGAAGCCCAAAAAACATATCCATACGCAGGAAGTTAAAATGTGGTGGGATTAACAAAGACGTGCCAGATCACAATATATATATATATATATATATATATATATTATATAATTAATGTGGAAAGGATTTTCACTTAAGTGAGCAGTGTTGCTTCAGCAGTGTTGCTTTAGCAGTGTTTTTCAAAAGTGTTTTTCAGCAGCAAAACAAAAACCCTGAATAGTGAAGAAATCATAATAATGCCTTCACAAAACTTCGAAGTCGGCATGACTGACAGAACACTGTTCAGTTATGTGAAAATCCTTTCTACATTAATTCTAAGATTATAATTTAAATAGTCTCAGAAAATTATACATTTATATTAATCATATATATATATATATATATATATATATATATATATATAATAAATATAAATGTATGATTTTTTTATTATTACATAAGATTATTATATATATATTATTTATATAAGATTAATATATATATGTATATATATAATGAATATATATATGTATATATACACTACCGACCATAATTATTAGGCCACCACATTTTTTTTAAATAAATAATGTATTTCATACTATTTTCAGATGAATAATTCTAAATGTTACTAGAATGGTTCTTTTCTTATTACTACATCGCAAAATTTTACAAGGCAAGGACGCAAAAATGAACTCGCCAGAATCACCGTAAATTTTCTTTATTCTTTAATTAATGAAACTGCAATATAGTTAATTAATAAATACTTATAGATTCATTTGATGCACATGTTAATGCACATGTTGATGCACATGTTATTGTGGAGCATTAACAAAAGAACCATTCTATTGTCAAAAACAATGATTCACTTGGCAATAAATATTAAAACATAGTATGAAATACATAATTTTTTTAAAACTCTGGTGTGACCTAATAATTATGGCCGTTAGTTTATGTATATATATAATTAATATATATGTATGTATATGTATAAATATAATTAGTATATATATATATATATATATATATATATATATATATTGTGTGTATTTTGGCAGCATTTTTTCATTAATGCAGGTTTCATTGAATAATATAGACAAGTTTTGTCTATTAATTTTGTGTAGGATCCGTTCGTACCGTCTGATATACTTGATGGTGATGTCGTTAAAAGACAACAAAAAATCACAGTATTTGTTGAATTTTTTATCGGGTCTAAGCTTTCGGCTCACATAAGCCATTATCAAAGAGTAAATATTAACACACAGTAAACATAGAACATTTAAGCTATTAACAATAAAGATAATTGAATTGAAAATATAAGTCCATCCCTACCGTGGCGGATGGCCGAAGACAGTGACAATTGAGTGTGGAGGGATTTTTATTAGTGGGTTTTTGATACGGTGAGATAGACAATAAATTTACTATCTCACCGTATTTTGAACCTTTCAATAATAACCCACTAATAAAAATCCCTCCACACTCAATTGTCACTGTCTTCGGCCATCCGCCACGGTAGGGATGGACTTATATTTTCAATTCAATTATCTTTATTGTTAATAGCTTAAATGTTCTATGTTTACTGTGTGTTATTATTTACTCTTTGATAATGGCTTATGTGAGCCGAAAGCTTAGACCTGATAAAAAATTCAACAAATACTGTGATTTTTTGTTGTCTTTCAACGACATCACCATCAAGTATATCAGACGGTATGAACGGATCCTACACAAAATTAATAGACAAAACTTGTCTATATTATTCAATGAAACCTGCATTAATATATATATATATATATATATATATATATATATGTTAGTGTATGTGTGTGTGCGTGTTTCTGTGTGTGTGTGTGCATTTCTGGGTAAAGGTATTGGCATGTGTGTTAGCTTTTACCCATACTTACCGAGTCATACTGTACGCACGCATGCACCCGCAAACCTGCTGTTTGACACTAATTATATAAGCCTTTATAAAAATCTGGAACAAATAGATTTTCTTAAATCATCTACATATGTATTTACATTTAAAGTGGAATACATATAATCTACATATCTATTGAAAATTGATATTTCCTAAGTGTCGCTAAGCAGGACACAAGGTCAGCTGAAGGGGGAATGCATAGCGGGAAGATTAAACTCGTCTCGTGTTTTCAAATCAGAATTCAAAATCCTGCAGATTACCGAGACACCCACACATAAAGAGATTTATTTATAAATGAGAAGCGATTATATATGTTTGCATGCACATAAATGGATACATAGTAAGAGAAATGGAAAGAGTGTGCACAGAAGTTAGAGAGAATGAAAAATTAGATATGAACAAAGAGAGATAAATAGAAATGATAAGAATCAACATCTGTTTCCTCGTATTTTGACTTTCTATTTAATCGTAACATATTGCGAAACCAGCTTGCTAAACTTCGCTGGACCACAGAATATATATATATATATATATATAATTTTTATTAAAAAATTAATAACATAAGTATATTATAACATCATTACAAAGTAGCTATTTTGTTTTAACATTTATTGTAACTTGTCAAGTGAGGTGCTGATTGCAATACGAGGAGTTTTGAAAGGTTCAAAATTATTTTTGCTCTACTCTGTATTGAGCTTTCTTTTAAGAATAGTGATGTTTTTTATTGGATATCGGATTTTTATTCCATCCATACTAACCCTATATTTTGTTATATATTATTGCACAGCGTATTATAAATGGCGAAAATTGTGTCTTTGGATTTAGAGTGGATCTTTTTCTATCTTATCAAGGTCCCGCTCTTCATATAACTTAATGGTTCTGCAGTTCTTATAAATTGGATCCTGCAAGTCTTTTTTCTCTGTAAACAAAGAGTTTGTTTGCTGCTTTTGAAAGTTATTAGGCTCTAGTTTTTGTTGCATAGTTTAAAAAAAAAGTCTCCTCTTTAGTCATTCTCTATTTATTTTACACGTCTCTTATTTTAATTTGCAGGAGTAAACTTTGTAAGACTGGGACGAAATCGGTTGTGTTTTAGCATTTTTTTTTAGTTATTAGAAAATGACTTTAAATTACGCTTAATCCTTGGTATTGTAAAATTTTGTACAACAAAAAACTTGTTCAAATATATATATATATATATACTAGCAGTATAGCCCGGCGTTGCTCGGGTGTAATGAAAGCTTTAAAACTAATCCATGGTCCTAGAGCTTAGACTCTTTGGACGTTGGCACGAAAAACTAAAAAGCAATAGTTGTTTCCAGTTAAAGCAAAACCGTAGACTGAAAGAAAACTGAATGGATGTAAGTCAAATTTTGATTTCCTGGTATCGATATCAAATAAGCTATTTTCGTCGAAAACTGAATTTTGAAGGCTAAATAAGTCCTCCGAGTAAATGGTATCATGGCTGAGACTAAGAACTACAATTATACCTACTTAGAGCCAAACCCGAAGCAAAAACTAAAATAAAAGGACTGAACAAAATACAGACATACAGGTAGATAAACCGACACACACAAACATCTTGCCTTTTATATATATATTATCGACTTTCTGCACTATTGTAAGAACTGCAACCTTGAAACTTCTGAATATCGTTTCTTATGTCTTTGTCTAGGTGTGTATCAAATTTGATTAAAATCGGACCACTCCTTCTAAAACCCGATTTTTCGATTATCGATTTTCGATATTTATCAGGAGTATCTTGACACAAAACCTATCTAAGAACACTCGCAGACGCTTATAGTACAACTGTGTAAGTTTTTAAGAAAATCGATTCAGCCGTTTCGGAGTTTATAGGTAACGGACACACACACACACACACATTTTATAAATAAGTTTATATATATATATATAATTTTTCGACTTCTTACTTTCTTTTCCAGACAACTTTAATCTGCATAAAATTTAAATGCAATGTCAATCGCTATCTATTATTCTCCTGATTAATTTTCCTTTGTTTGTGCTTTTTCTTAATGAATTCCAGGAGAGTCACTCGTACTGCCTTCTCAGGCTAACTTTCTCAGGTGACATAAAGTGGGAAGACTATATTGAATCAATTGCCAACTCAGCTGCTAAGAAAGTTGGTTTACTGTGTCGTGTTAGACAATTTTACACCCCAGAATCTATCCAACATATCTGTAAGTCTACCATTCGTTCAAGCTTAGAATATTGCTGACACATATGGCCCCGTGTTTCTACAGTCTATCTAAAGTTCCTTGATAAAATGCAAAGAAAAATCAGCAATATTATTGGTTCTGATCTGGCGGTTCGGCTTCAGCCTCTTTTCCAATGCCGTAAGGTTACCTCTCTCTGTCTTTTCTGTAAATACTTTCATGTTAATTGTTCGGATGAGTTCTATGCTACCAATGTTCCCGCTTCTAATTTTTATATACCCAATAACCCCTTGCGTCTCAGTGACTTTGCTGCCTTGCTTGTGGTGAACTCGATTAAAATTATATATACAACATTTTAGTGGAATAATTTGCCTCTGACCAATAACTGTTTAATAACCACACACACACACACACACACACACACACACACATCATGTTGTTTCTTCTATCTATCTATCTATCTATCTATCTATCTATCTATCTATCTATCTATCTATCTGTGTAATTTCAGTTTAGGAGTTTCCTTACTAATACCTTTACTAAAATATGACCTGACATCTGAATATTTTGTTTCCACTCGTCTTGGTCGGGCTCGGAACTTTTCAGCATACCCTAGTATTATATATCCAGGTTTAGGTGAACGTATGTGTACGTGTCCATGCGTACATGTTCGTTTTCTTAAGCGATATCACCCCATGCAAGGAAGTAAAGCCACTAAGACACAATAGGTTACAGGGTGTGGGGGAATTAGGAATAGAAGCATTAATAATAAGCGGGAAGAGGAAAGAGTAATCAAGAAAAGAGTAAACAGTAATTGACATTGCATTTAAATGATTGAAAATTTAAGTTGGTTGGAAAAGGGAGGTTATTCCAGAAGCGAGAAATGCGATAAAAGAAAATGTTAGCATAGAACTTACGGTTACAGCTCAACTAAACCAATAGGACCTTGCCGCCAATCTAGTACTAAGCTTTCTAGATACCGTAGAGAAAAGCTCATCTTAACAATTACCACGAAAGTATTTATAGAAAAAAAAAACACGGGGAGGCCACCTTACGGCGGTGG
Organism: Ascarosepion bandense; assembly: GCA_037127315.1. NCBI lineage: Eukaryota > Metazoa > Mollusca > Cephalopoda > Sepiida > Sepiidae > Ascarosepion > Ascarosepion bandense. The sequence continues at coordinate 433,325 of JBBBDQ010001469.1, read as the reverse complement.
GAAAGTGACTGAAGCCTATATGCCAGGTCCGGTCCGATAATATTGCTGATTCTTCTTTGGATTTTATCAAGGAACTCAAGGTAAATAGCAGGAGCACCTGATTATATGTAACAGCAATATTCCAAGCATGGACTAATAGACTTATAGATATTTATGAGAAGTTATTTGTATAAAAAGATGAAGACCATTTATTTGCAATAAAACATGTCCCAGATGATGCTCAGGACTGCATTATTTGACTATGATAGTCCTATTGATATTGCGCAGAAGTTATGTGAAGCGCATTATACACGGAGTATATAAAAAAAATAAAGTTTTCCACAAAAGAAAACCAGAGATTGCACTATGCACTATGCCTGAAGGCTTATACACGAGTATATTCGGTAGGTGTACCCACAAAAAAAAAAAAAAACATTTATAGTTAAAAGAAATTAGTAAGTATTAATTCTTTGTTTGAAAGTTTGGTGTGAGTGTGTTGCAGTTTTTACAATGCCCAGCCACTCACATATTATATATAAATATGTAGTCGTTGTTCACACACACACACACACACACACACACACACATATATATATATATATATATATATGTACTGGGAATTAAAAGAAAATAACTTATATACACAGATACAATGGAAGCTCATAGGCAAGCCTAGGACTCTTAATAGCTTATGAGACAGATGTAATTTATGTCTGACAGAAAAAATTAAAATTTTGAAATTTCAATACCAGAATATACTCCTAAATAAACGAAGGGAGATCATTAGCATGTGTCGTCATAGAAATAAGTATAAATTACAATACGTATCCTTTTACCTTAATTAGTCACAATAAAGTTTTCTTTTTTCAATTTTGGCTAAGCAGTTAATTCCCCCTACCTACAACTACTAACTCAAAGATTAAGCCACATATCTCCCACTACCAAAGAAGAAATTACTACAAAAATTCTGCTAGCTTAACCTTATAAAAACCAATATCTCCCAACACTTTCCTTTACTAGAGTAAACCTCTGGGCTTAGAATTTTTCCTCATTCTTTGTTTATATGACGTTGAGAATGCATGTCTTAAAATGACATGTTGAAAATGGCTATTTCCCCACCAAGTTTCATCTAAATTTACAGATATATATATATATATATATATATATATGGATAAAAATATATATCCATATATATATATATATATATATATATAGATAGATAGATAGATAGATAGATAGATAGATAAAAATATTAATTCTATTCAAAATAACTACGACTAATGAAAAATATCACCTGCCCACTAAATGGTCAGTGCATAAACGAAATTTATAAAACCAGCATACATTCCGATGACGAAGTTAAATTTTATTTTGGCTCTGCTGAAAACCAATGGAAATACCGATATTACAATAATAAATTAACTTTAAGTAATACAGGACGAGGAATATGTTTTGCAACGGGCATTATTTTCAAATTTTAACCAACATACGCCTGTTCTCTCAATTTAATTTTGGAATTGTATTAATGTTTTGTTTATATTTTACAGGTTTCTGATAAAATTTTATTAGTTTGTAATCATTATATTTTGAACAACATGCATAAACAACGCACACATCACGAAGGACTCAAGAGTGGTACAAAAGCAAATTTCTCTTCTTCATTGAAAAAGATTTTTGGCTTCCATCATCGCCAGATTTAAATCCTATGACGACTCAATATGATCCATCCTCGAGTCAAATGCTTGTGCAAAAACACACAAAAAGCTGGATTGTCTGAAACGAGCTCTCTTTCGTGTATAAGGAGAAATCGACCAGGAAACTGTGCTTACCTCGGCCACTGCTTTTTCTAAGCGTCTTCAGAGAGTATTTAATGCCAAAGGGGGTCACATTGAGAAGGAACCTGGCAAATTGAAGAGGAATGCCTATAGAATTAAATGAGAACTATTTTAGAACTATCGTTTTCCTTGATGTGGTAAATTAAAATTTTCTTGGCTGCATAACAATTCCCCCACGCTGTAGTAAATACAGTAAAAGCATTGCTCTCTCAAATTATTTCTGGAAATTAAAAAACAAACAAAAACAAAACAATTATTGACTGAGATATCATAAAAAAAAACAAATCTTATAAGGAATTAAGACATAGATGTAACTACCTTTTTTTAAAAAAAAAAAAGAATTTATCTTAAAACACTTATCCAAATTTATTAAACAAAAGAAGTGAATTGATGACAACATACAAACATAGAAATAAATATCTGCTTAAATACTGTGATCCCAAATTAAATTAGATTCTCCTATATAGAATATTTTACATCATTTTCTTTATTTCAAATGTTTATTTTTATTTTGTTCTATTATTTATTTATTTATTTAAGTATTTAATTATTTGAATTATCCAAATCAAATTAAATTATAAAATTGAAAAATTAAAAAATAGCATCCCGGCATTATAACATGTGAATACCATGAACAACGCGAGAACAAAAAATTCAAATTCCGGAAAGGTCAGTTCATATTATGTATCTGATGATTGCGTAGTGCATGAAACTCCGAGTCGGGCTACAGACGTAGGATAATATATATATATATATATATATATATATATATATATAATAAATGCTACAGAAATCGTTCCAAAGGGAAGATTTGACTTTACCTTTATTTCCGTAAAGACTCTTTCTTCCCTCAAGGTATGCATCAGTGGAAAACAAATCCTAACAATCTAATTCTTTGGTTGAAAGATTCCCGCCTATCGGCCACCAGTCCACTATTCTCGGCTCCAAAAGAAAGCCAAAATCTTGCTGTATGATTTTCAGCATAACAAAGAAGCATAAATTGTGTACGTGTGTTCGCGCTGGCACCTCCCTCTTGAGTGCGGGTGTGCACTACACAACCGACAGACTGAATGTAGTTTCTGTTAAAGGGGGTCCTTGCCTTAGTATCAAGAATTTTAATACCGCTCAATGTGTGTGTGTTCGTCGATCGCTCAGACTAAAAACGGAGAGTTAGAGGGAATCGGATAATGTCTCGGATATTACAAGAACTAAACTTGGTCGTCTCGATCGTTCAAGGGCGAAATACTAATTGATTACTATAAATTTTGAATCCAAACATAGATGTTCGTTAAATCAGCAAACCTTCGCGTATAACATTCAATTATAAAATATAGCCAAATCCGTAGGTATGGTAGTCGGAAGCAGCAAAATATTTACACCCGTGAAAATGGTGAGCTAATTTTAGTGTTCAAAATTCTAGTCACCTGAAGAAGGTCAAAGCGTACAACGACCGAAATGTCGTGAATCTATATCTATAAAAGTGACGAGGGTGGACGTTGTGTAACTATTTGTTTGTTTGATAGATTCGACTTATCGTCTGCATTTTGCGGTCTAGATCGACGGGAGTTGCGCTCAGATGTAGATCAAAATTTTAGAACGCTAACAGCACCTTGAAATTTTTCAGAAAACCAAAATTAGGGGTAGAAAAACATATATTATCACCTCACAAAGTCAGGGATCAGTTTATGTATTGATTATAATATAGAATCGATCACCCCACTTTATATTATCTATATCTATATATGTTCCCCCTCCTCCTCCCACCCTAATCCAAATGAGACATTCTACATTGTTATCTATATCTATAAAAGTGTAAGTGGGTGGACGGGTAAATGTTCGTTTTAGGTGCCGACGGCTTTTTTCCCCTTCAAATTTATCCAAAATAGCATTATTTCTGTGCAAATGTATATGCTGAACTCAAATCAACAATTAGTTATTGAAGAAACTTACCTTTTTTGCTTTGAAAGTCCCCCCCACAAAAAAAACGAAATTTGCCTCGCACTTTTTCTCTCCCGTAACTCTCACGAAGTCATGTAATTAACTGCAGAATGACGTAGGCAGAATTTTCTGTCGAATTTTGGTTGTTTTTCTTCCTTTACTGAAACTTCCGGCGATGTACTTCCTGTCATGAAAGTAACAAGCGTAGAAATACAATAGCGCATTACTTTTTTACCAGAAGTACATTGCCGGAAGTATCAGTAAATGAAGAAAAATCGAGCAAAAATCTGCCAAAATTCGATGCATTACGCAGTACGTCATTCTGCAGCAAATTATATGACTTTGTGAGAGTTAAGGGAGATAAAAGTGCAAGATATATTTCCTTTTTTTATGTACATTTAGATAAAAAAAGGTAAGTTTCTTCAATAACTAACAGTTGATTTGAGTTCAGCATATACATTTACACAGAGATAATGCTATTTTGGATAAATTTGAAGGGGAAAAGCGTCGGGACTTACAACGAAAATTTACGGTGGACGTTGTGTAAGTTTTTGCTATGTAAATTCATAATATGTTTTTTATTCTTATTATTCCTTAAACTACCCGAGTGAAACCGGACTAAACTGCTATTATATCAATAAAACGAAATCAAAAGTCCGAACAATTTTAATAATGTAAATACTTTATATCAGAATTATAGAGAAATAATTGTAGTGTGCAATTTTTTATATTTTATTTTCCCCCAAGCAAAGTGGTAATACCACTAGAACGCAAAAGATTTACTGGGAGTGAAAGTAAATGTGAAAAAATGAGAATGGGGAGTAATGATGAAAGGACAAAAAAAAGACAGAATTCTAGTTGACTGCAGATGACGATTGACGTTACATCTAAATTTTTGGAGATTGTAGTTATCAGGGAGAGGAAGTAATCGGAAGGTGGTAAATACGAGAAAAGATTCTGTTAGAGTAAAATAGGCGGTTGCATTTAGCTATTTCAACAGTAATAGAATGGGACCTAGTTGCCAATCTAGTCAGTCAGTTAAATGCCATACGTTGCACATGCTTGGGTGATTATGTCTCTTTCGGTCAATGACTATCTAGACAGAAGATTTTCCCGCAATAGTTTGCAGTTTCTTTTTGCGGTAGACTGATTGTCAACCAAGGCTTATGGCACCCAATCTATTCGGATAATTTTACCAAGGGTATTTGTGCGAAAATGAATGAAACGAATTCAAATAGAATTCGACTTCGGTTCCCTAATTTCTAATTCCGAACCCATATCCATTGAACGAGCGCGCTGAAATTCATGTAGTCGGGGCAAGAAAAGGCTTATTAGAATAGTTGCCAAAAAATATTTTTTCGAAAGAAGAGGCAAGCCACGTCACGTGAGTGAGAAAGTGACTGAATTCGAGATGCCTGGTCATGATCTATTACATTACAGACCTTTCTTTGGATTTTGTCAAGAATATCGACATGTACAGGAGAACCAGTCGAGATATGGCAACTGTATTCAATAGACGGACAAATGGTCGATTTATAAATGTGAAAGATGGATTCTGACGAGATTAAGATTTCTAGCACAACGCAGTGAATTAACTTTCGTTGCAGGAGACGTATCGGTATAGTCACTCCGCTTCTTGTCAGTGGAAGACGTAAGGCCAAGAAGACGTAGAGTGTCTTAAAGAATTTAGCATTAATCATGCTGATGGCTTATAGAAAAGGCTCTCTGTAGTGATTAAATAAAAACAGTTTTGTATTAGAGGCTTTTCAAATTTACAAGCCATTTCTTGCCTCATTTGCCAGGTATACTTTGTCGGATTTGCTACTAAGACCGGAATAAATGGTTGTATCATTTGCATAAATGGATGATACACACGAGGTTGAGAACTGATGACATCGCGGAGATCATAGGTGGTTGTATCGATTTAGTACAACAGTAAAATGGTGAGACGTAGTTGTCTTAAATTCATGCTGTCCTGGGACTAAGGAAAAAGAATCATCAGTCAGACGGAAGACACGTCGGTGAGAAAGTGACTGATGTGGGAGTCAGGATCAATTAGATTACAGACATTTTTTGTGGGTTTTGTGTAGAATATCGTGTTGTACAACAAGAGCACCAGACCAGATTTGGCAACAAAATTCAGCGGTAGATATATAAATGTGAACCACCTTTCCTTGAAGTAGACCAACATATGATTCCATATAGTCGCTCCAATTCATGTAAGTGAAAACCGTGAGGCCAAGACGTGTAGAGTGTTGCTTTCCTGAAAGTTAGTATCGACCATCTATTTTCTCTCCAATAATTAAAGGTCGCCTCCCACGAAAAACATTGCCGACTGAACTGATCAATCAATCTAGATAAGTTTCAAGTCAAAAGGTTCAATAAGATGTGATATCTCGATGAGACTAAATGAAAATGGAGTAGGTGGAAGAACTAACATTAACCCTTCTGACTCCATTTCTTTTGCGATCAGTCTTCTGTTCGTAATATCAATATTGTAAAATCTTAGTCTTGCACAAGGCTGAAATAGATGCAGAATAATAGTGTTGCTACTTTTTTTCAAGTAATGCGGACCTGCTTATCTGCATGCAAAGTCCGAGTGATTTCGGTCTTCTAAGTACAACGTGGATGTGCGTTGTGGTACGGTGGATATCGGCTCGGAACGAGAAGCCGGGGAGCCGAGTTCGAATTCCAGTTGAATCTATTGTATTCACTTACGCACAAATACCCTTGGGAAAGGTATTAATCCGTCTCTTCCTTCCAGTTATGGGTTAAATAGCAGGGTAGATTGGGTTCTATAGCCTTGACTGTCTCTTCCTGGTGTTAAGTATAGATTTGCATTTTCTCTAAAGCCTTGCCGTTGCTCACATGTTCATCCAGTGAAATGTTAAAACTTGTTAAGTTTTAATCTTTTCCTTTCTATCCGGTTACTTCTTGAAATAAAACCATGACTTCATACTAATTGTTATTGGAATATTTTGTTAGTCCTTTACCTCAAATATTTAACAACGCAAAAAGTTTCACGGCCATTTTGTAATCGTGGAACTTGCACCTGATTCATTAAATATTATGACACATCATAAAATAAAAACAAGAAAACCCTGAAATATTTACCAAATGCCACTAATCTATATATATATATAAAGCACCCTGTGAGTCTGTGTGTGGCTGTTCCCTATGCACGCCTACATATTTGAAGCTACGCCATTCAAACTTTCTAGCGACACATATCTACAGGAAAGCCAGATCGACACATACTTTTTGAGTTTAAGTTCAGCAATTTTCCCTTTCGCACTTTTTGGCCAATGGACATGATTGTTTACATTTGCTCTGCAAAACATCTAAGATCTAAGATGGTTGCTAGATTACGTCACAGAAATCAAATCACACTTGTCAAACGCGATTAAAATATTTTTTATTAAAAAAGAAAATGAGCCTTTATATTTAATTTTTATTCCGTCGTTTTATTTCCGTAAAACATCTAAAATCTAAGATGGTTGCCGAATTACGTCACAGAAATAAATCACACGTATCACACGTGACTAAAATATTTTTTTATTAAAAAAAATGAGCCTTTATATTTCATTTTTATTCCGACGTTTTAAAAATTCATTTGGTCAACAAAAAAATGTGAATTTGTTCCCCGTATTTTTGAAACAAAAGAAATATTAAAAAATGTAGGCGTGCATAGGAAACAGTCACACACAGACTCACAGATTGCCTTTTATATATACAGATTATATTTTAAGTGTCTGCAGCGAATTTAAACGTATTTGTTTCATCCGCTGAACAAATTAAAATGTTCTGAGTTGCACGGGCATCGCCGGGCTATGATGCTAGTATTTACTATTTCATGAATAAGAAAAAGGTAGATGCTGAATTTACAAGGGCTAAATTCACTAATAAAGAGCGACATGTAACTCGCAAATAAGCCAAATATCTAGTCTTCATTTTCTAGTCTCGATAGAGTCCAAAAGCGTCTTTGTGGGTGACGAATTATCTTCCACCCTACAATCCCTTTCTCACAGGCGAAACGTTGCTTTGTCGCTATTGCTATTAACAGTGTTCAGATGAACTACACACTTCATTTTCACCAGTCCTAATCTTCTCATGCAAGACCTGCTAAGCCACGCACATTGTACCGAACCAACGCCATTCCCTTCGTATTCTATTTGTGATATGTAAGTTTCACTTCAGTCAGTCAGTTAAGGGCCATACGTGATACACGCTAGGCCGATCATGTCTCTTTCGAGACATGAGTGACTGGGCAGAAATTTATCCCGCAGTAGGTTGCCATTATTTTCTGCGGTAGACTGGTTGCTAACCAAGGCTATAGAACCAAATCTGTTTTGTTATTTGACTCATAGCTAGAGGGAGAAGAGATGAATTATATTATTACGTAGTAATTAGTATGGGATCAGTTTATTACTTCATAACAATATAAAACCGGCCCCCCCCCCAATTTATGACCAGTACAATTCTTAATCATGATTACAATTATTATATTCAGCCAGTCAGTTATGTGACATACGTGATACTCGAAAAAGATATGACTGACTGGGTAGAAATTTATCCCGCAGTAGGTTGCCGTTACTTTCTGCGGTAGACTGGTTGCCAGCCAAAGCTATAGAACCCAGTTTGTCCTGTTATTTAACCAATAACTGGAGGGAAGAGATGGATTAATATCTTTCCAAAAGGTATTTGCGCGTAATTGAAAAGTAATGAACGCAACTGAAATTCGAACTCGACTCTTCGATTTCTCGTTCCGAGCGGATAACCACTTCACCACAACACAGCTTCTTAAAACGAAACACCGCCTTGTGGAACTGATACGCAAGAGATTCCTCCCCAGATAACTACAATATTCACCTGTTCAATTTAGGGTTAACCAGATATTTTCAGGCTCATCCCTTGTTCCCTGTTCAGGATGTGGTTTCGGCTTTCTCTTTTCCAATCTTTTCACTTTTCTTCTTTTTTTTTTCTTTTTCATTTTTTTTTTTCAATTGGAGTAGATAGACTAAACTATCGCCCGGTTCCCACTCCACCCAAGTCTATTGTACAGGTGTATAGGCTCATCCCTTGTTCCCTGTTCAGGAAGTGGCTTCCGGCTTTCTCTTTTCCAATCTTCTCACTTATTTTTCTTTCTTTTTTTTCAGTTGGAGTAGATAGACTAAACTATCGCCCGGTTTACACTCCACCCACGTCTATTGTACAGGTGTATAGGCTCATCTCTTGTTCCCTGTTTAGGATGTGGTTTCCGGCTTTCTCTTTTCCAATCTTTTCATTCTTACGTAGCCCCCTGCACATCAGTGGCGTTACCGCCTTGCTCGGAGTGATATGATTAAAAAAAATATATCCGTATAAGATGTACTTCTCACTCACTACCTCGAGTGGCCCTTGGAACTTGTACAGGGTTAACAATATTGAAGCCGTCGATGATTGTGTTACAATAAAACCACAACGCGATCTAGCTTGCCTACTTCATGGTCCATCTCTACACGCACATACGATTCTGGTCATATAAATCTTATCTCTTGCTTCCGACATTCTTTCTGTGTTTATTTCTCATTCAATGTTGTGTTGTTAATGATTTGTACCATAAACCTTAGCGCGAGTGCTATAAGAAAGTCCTTAACCACTTGTAAAAATTGTGGGTGGGATAATCAGCTCGTCGCTCTGGCCCAAGTGTCGCACGAGAATCAAGCACGTGCAGGCGTACGTTAAAGGAATATAACTGTTATTAAAGGCAAACGGCAAAGCATAAAAGATCTGGGAAGAATAAATAGGTGCTCTTGAAAGCAAACATAGAAGCACGCATATAGAATTATGATACTAAAACTATATGTACCAATAAGTATACGATGGGTGCTGAAAAATTCTCGTCTTGAGCCATCTCTCAAAATCAAACCAATCATTAGATTATAATTGCTGCAGCAATCAGTACTTATTTCGACCAACTGAGTTACTTAGAACGATTACTTCGATACTTATGTGAATGCAAAAAAATATCTTATATGGCAACAATATCAGTGTGTCAAGTAAAATGATGCTCTAAAATAAGTAACCAAGTAATCGTTCTAAGTTCTCTGAATATCGTCGCCATTTTGTAATGATTAAGAATAGTCCAATGAATATTATTCTAGAAGTAACAAATTAAAGATTTTTACACTAACCCGTTAATAATAAGTTAATATTTTGCGTAGGTTTTTGCATAGAAGTGAGTCGTCTTTAGTCGTCAATTAATTAATCGGAACAAATTACGCCGCACTTATTTCACGTAACCGCGTTACTTTGAACGATAACATCGATACTTATGTAAAAGATAAAAACCGCCTTAATTGGCAATAATATAACTGGCAGATGATTATAAAATGAAACTGTTCATAATTTACACCAAATTTGTTTGAATAATGCACTGCCGGTTGATTGCGTCACGTAGCAATGATTGCAAGCGAAACGACGCACAAAACTAAGTAACCAAGAAATCGTTTCTTTTCTCTGAATACTGACGCATTTTTTTCTTAAAAAGTTTCGTGGTTGAACCGGGAACTTTTTTAGCACTTTCTCGTATAAACCTATGTAGGTAAATAAATAGTAAAAAAAGACAAAACTCTAAAGCAAATATTTTACACATGAATTTCAGTTTTTAGTATAACCTCCTTTATTGCCAATATAAGTCAACCAGTTTAATGCCATACGTGATACACGATTGGTCGATGTTTCTTTCAATATACGACTGACTAAGGAGAAGATACTCCCGCAGAAGGTTGCCATTTCTGCGGTAGACTGGTTGCCAACCAAGGCTGTAGAACCCAATTTGTCTTGCTGTTCAACCCATTCCTGGAGGGAGAAGATATGGATTAATACCTTTCCCAAACGTATTTACGCGTAAGTATACTTAATTGGAATTCCGAGGTGATATTTATTGCACCACAATGCACCATTTTTTCTACTTATAACAAAAGTTACTGAATATGGGGAAATGAGTTTGTTCTGGTTGATCATTGTGACTGAGTCTTGCTGGGTGCCTCATACAAAATTCGACATTAAATAGACCGCCAAGAATTAACGCCTTGTAAGGCCTTCACCCAATCTAACCTATAATCACTTCAATGCGGTTAGAATTTCATAATTTCATGTGTCGAGTTACGCACTATGACAATATAGGGCAGCCATTTTCTTTATTTCCAACGTTCAGGGTTAGTAAGATAATACAATATTTTTATAAAGTTTCCTCACTCTTTTCTAATTAATCTTTTTACATTTATGTAGCCCCCTGCACATCAGTGGCGTTTCCGTCTTGCTCGGGGTGAAATGATTAAAAAAAAGAAAAAAAGAAAAAAAATAACAGAAGGCGGAATTTCGGAAACGTCATACAAAAATTGTTCAAGCACCGTTAGCACTTCCCAATTCGGGTACACCCTAACCCTGCCGTGTAATGACCTCAACCCCCTCCCGAAGAAGAGGCACTGTCTGAGGGGGTAGGCCCCTAGGATTGGAATTTAAAATAAATTGAATTTAGACATATCGGGTAAGTATATGCTGATGATAATACGTGTTAACTCGAAGAGAAAATAATCACGTAATCATGATGTTAACATTCAAAACTATTTTTAAAAAGTTCGGAAAAAAAAGCTATTGAACTTGAGAAACCTATTTTCCGGAAAAAATTATAAAAAAAATCACAATGAGCTAAATTTCAACCAAAAGCAGTATTAGCTGCTCATCAATGAATGCCAAATGCAATTGTTAAAGAATTCTTAAAAAGACACCCGTTATTGAGTCAGATCAGGTGTATCATACTAGGTCGATAATAATTGGTAGATGTTTTGAAGGCATGGTGACAAATAAATGAATTATTTAGGGAGAAGTATGATGGGGCCTAGTCGTTTTAAATGTCCCTAAGTTGTTTAATCTGGTATTCCGACAGACTGGAGATTCTTCAGTTTCCCCTGTGAGTATGTGCGGATGTGCTTTGTGGTGCAATGGATATCGACTTGGAAGAACAAATCGAGGAGCCTAGTTAGAATTCCAGTTGAATTCCTTGCATTCACTTACGCACAAATACTCCCAACCCTCCAGTTATGGGTAAAATAATAGAACAGATTGGGTTCTATAGCCTTGGCTGGCCATCAGTCTACCACTGAAAGCAATGGCAACCTACTGCGGGATAATCTTCTGCCCAGTCAGTCATGTCTCTTTCAAGACATGATCAACCAAAGCGTGTATCACGTACGGCACTTAACTGACTGTGAGTATGTGGTATTATGGTATATGTAGGATTGTAAGACGATGGACGAGTTCTTGTGGTAAATGGATAAATTGTTAAGAGTGATTGAATCTCAAAAGTCCTTGTAGAGAAGCGGCTATTATTACCAATCTGTACTGGCAAGCTTTCAATTATCATGCCAAACTTCCTAGCTTTGTGTAACACTGTACAATACATGCAAATTCTGATGTTATAAATATTTATATGTGGGATAATGCACTAAAAATTTGTTCTGAAAAAAGGACTTACACCAGATTTACAATTGAAGCCTTTAGGATCAGAAGGTACTTTCTGTCTCAAAATGAAAAAAAAAAAAAAAAAAAAGAGAAAGTCATGTTTAAATTTTGTCGACTTTCAAAATGCGATAACTTTTATATATTTGAGAAAAACCATTAAATTTTTTTTAAAGATTCTGAAATTATCAATTTTAATATACAAGCACTTACTCTTGACTGATTTTCACATACATAGCGGAAAGTACCTTCTTGTATTGACGGTCCGACAGTCCTGCAACTGCCGTCAAAAGTAAACGGACTTGATTTTTACTTTGAGGGATATTTCAAGCGGAAAAATATTTTTGGATCGAAATAATTTTTTAGGAGATAATAAAATTATATTGTATTAACAATTTTTTGAGAATAACAAATTTTCTATGTATAGATACTACTATTTAACAAATAGCTGAGGAGGAGATGGTTTTATACCTTTGTCAAAGTTAATTGCACGTAAGTAAATTTAACGAACTCAAGTAGAATTCAAAATCAAATCTTCAATAATCATATTCCGAGACTCTATTCATTGCACAACAGGCACATCAAGTCACTGCTGTGACAGTGGTCGCAATTTTGGAAATGTGTCTTTAAAAGTTTCTATCGAACATCAAACGATTTATTTATGTTAGAAAAACACACATTAATAAGAGATGTATAAATTAACGACTGTAACCGAAGATATACGATGTTTAAAAAATATATGAATATATTTATTTTACAAATAGATTATTGCAGGAATTTGTTCCTCGATCGTATATACAAAATTAAAGTAGTTCAATTGAGATCAGATCAAAGGATTACCTGAGTTGATATGATTTCTATTAGCGTAGTCCACTATGGATTCGATAATTGTGACCAGTAAAATAACCACCATTAAAATGAGTAAACAATACATACTTCATTTTACTATTATTAATGCATTAAAATTGTAATAAATCCATATAGTTAATGCAAGTACGTAATTATCGTAGACGATTAGATTTTTGCTACGGTCAGATCATTTGTTGACTTGTAAAATCAGCCAGGCATTTTAACGAAAGTTGGCGCGAACGTGGAAAGAAAAAGCGATCGGAGTCAAGCTGCAAGGCTGACAAGTTCTAATTAAATAGCTATTAGCGCCCCCTGCAGGGCTATTGCGAAAACTTGCAGCTGCGATAATAGGTGCAAGTTACCTGACATGGAATGCTCATAATTTAACCTCTTCATTTAATCGTAGTCGCCTCAGTGCTCCCCTCTGGTCTCCTTTGCTTCAATGAAGTCAGGTAAATTAATTGATGAAAAAATATTCCGAATTTGAATCAATGCTACAGTTATAAGACTCTTTAATTTTCGGCATACATTCACATATATACACGAAAACAGTGATATATATATATATATATATATATATATATATATATATATATATATATCATGCTCTCAGTACAATTGAGCTCTCTAAGGAGGAAAATTTTAAAAACAGTCCCCACTTTTGCGATTTACGCATTACTCTTTCTTAATGAGTTCTTTCGGTGACTGGCGTGTGTATACACCTATGGCCTAGGGGTTAGCGACACCGACTGACACCAAATTGGCCGAGTTTCGATTAGGGCCAGGAGCAAGTGGATGTCTAGCCACATTGATGACAGCAAAACAGACTTGTATGTGGATGACTATATATATATATATATATATACTATATAAAAATATCTAATATATATATGATATATAAAATATAACATATAATACTGAAAATATATTACACATGATATATAAACATATATATGTATATGTTATATAAATATATAATGTATATGTTATGTATATATGTATGTTAGATGCATATATATCATATAAGTTATATATGTTATATAGGTATGTTACATACATATATGTATATACGTTATATACATGCATAACATATATATATGTATATATATGTTATATATATATATGTATATGCATTTTATATACATATATAACATACATGTGTATAAATATATATATATATATATATATATATTATATGTTATATCAAATATGCACAATATGTATATATCAACATTTTGGCCTTTCTGAACATCTGAAGCGGGTCGCAACTCGAGTTTCATGCACTATTTGCAATCATCAGTCTGCCGGAATATTTATATTTTGTAAAAAACACAAAACAATGTGGCACATGGCCGAAGCTGAGAGGGTAGAGGTTGGTTAACACTTCCTATCTTATACCTAGCTAATCACATTCACGGCCCAATCACTCTTAACAATTTCTCCTTTTACCACAAGAAGTCGTCCATCGCCTTGCAGTCCTACATATATTATATCATAATACCACATACTTACAGGAAACCTAAAAAAAATCATCAGGAATGGTAGCTTAAACAACTTAGGAACATTTATAGCCCAGAAGAGTGTAAGATTGTCAAAACACACGGGTGTTGGTATTGGCAATATGATCAAGAGCGATAGACAAATTTGGCTAAGATATAAAAATAGCCATAAATGTTTCCGGGGAGAAGGATAGAAAAAACACCGTTTAACGTGAAAGCGATTCAATTTTAGTGTAAAAAAATGCTCAATTAAAGTCAGAATAATTAAAGCATTTGATGGGAGAGAATGCCCTATGTCCAACACTAGACAAAAAGTAGAAAAAGTGCTCAACCACATCAGGACCCTCAACACCCCAAAGTAACATATCATAAATATTATATGTAGGGAATTAGTAGAAAAATCTACCAATGGTACACCAAAATAGAAAAAGTGTCCCATACTACACAAGGTGTCAGAGGTGAATATATATATATATATATATATATATATATATATATATGAGAGAGAGAGAGAGAGAGAGAAAGAGAATATATATACTCCTCTCTATTATAATAAAGATATATATATATATATATATATATATATATATATATATATATATATATATAGTCATCCGCAGACAGTTCTATACGGTTAGACATCCGATTGCTTTTAACCCAGTATTGAAACCCGACCCAATTGCGATTTTACTGCTCGGTGGAAGTAGACAGACATTTAGCGTATGGTGTATCATACGCCAGTAAGTGAGAGTGCACTAATTCATTACTGAATGAGCGATATGCGCACGCCATCCACATACAAGCCTGTTTCGCTGTATCACAGTTCATCAGTGTGGATTGCCGATTTGGTGCCAATCAGAGTCGCTAATCCCTAACCCATAGGCACATGGAATGTTATATATACGCTCATGAAGCTAGAAACAATAGCAAGACATCGTCGGCTCACTTTATTCTCTGTATTACAAATTATTAAACTTTACAACCAGTTATGAATGAACTTACCGAGAGTTCACTGTTTATAATTGCCTTATTTTATTTTTTTTGCAATAAATATGTCGTACAATAGTGAAGAATATATATATATATATATATATATATATATATATATATAGATACACAAAAATCTAAAGCAATTGCCCTGACGATCCGTAGTGTGAAACCGCGGTAGGTTTTGGCTCGCTTTAGATTTTTGTCTGTCTTTGCTCTACTTTTGTATATCTTTTTTGTACTTTTTTGTATCGAGCACTTTTTTGTATCGAGCACTTTTGTATCGAGCACTTTTTTGTATCGAGCACTTTTTCTTGTGGTTGGTTCCGTTTGGGTTTTTTTTTCTTTGCTGCGGAGTATTGAATGTTTTGTTCTTGTTCCGCGGATTTCTTTTTTTTCTCCCCATTTATCCGACGCCTCAGTGCACCGGATTGTAACGGAATTAGGTTCTGTTTGTTAGTGGTTTTTTTGAAGGTTTATTTTAGTATAAATTTACGGCCTACTTACTTACAGAGTCTATTTAGTTATTATTTTGATTTATATATATATATATATATATATATATATATATATATATATATACATTTTACACCTGTCACGCTCAGCGGTGTTGGAGTATCGGCTATTTTTTTATGTCTTAGGGTAAGATACTCAATAGTAGGTACATCAATATATATTTGTTCATCATTTTGCAAGACATATCGATATAAATATTTTACAGTCATTTTTTGACGGTACGGGCACACCTGTATTTATATGATATTTATAATATATTGGATATAGTTATCCGCAGACAAGCTTAATAAAATAGTAATGCATGATCAATATTAGGTAGCTCATCCAAAAAGTTTGTGCGACAGTGTAAAATAAATAAACCTTCCATTAAATAGCTAAAATGCAGAAAATATGATCCACATAAAATAAGAAGGATCGGCTCTGTTTCTAAAAAATTTTAAAAGAAAAAAGAATAAATAGCCGACCGGAAGTTAGACGTCATGTCCGGTCGCCTATAACGTTTTCTCAGTCTGTATTTATTTGTACGTCTTTCTTCTTTTATTGTATCTTATATTTTTTCTCGATGAAGCATTCAGAAAATCCATATGGATCGATTTTTTTTATATTCTAACATCAACCATTATATATATATATATCAGCTTTTCATTTATTTTATTTATTTATTTTTTTGTTTAATTTATACTTGTATTGTGTTCTTACCACAGGCAAATTTTAGTCCTTCATTTTTATTCGGATATATTGGGGCCGACAGAAAGACCGTTGTTTAATATCATCTCCATATATATATATATATATATATATATATATATATATTAAAAAAGGATTAATTCAAAGATGTTGAATGGCCATTTCGATATGAAGATCCCCACGGGGGACGACACATCACCTCAGCAACAGAAAAAACCTTTCAGAAACTGGAGAAAAATTAGTCTACTTTTCCTTTTTAAATAGATTGCAAAGAAATTAAAAAATAAATAATAAAATAAAATAAAATAAAATAAAATAAAAATAAAAATAAAGGGAAAGAAAAAGAAAAAGAAAACGAAAAAGAAAAAGAAAAAGATAGAATAAAATCAAATAAATAAGAAAAGAAAAAAAATTGACATCGTCTGGGTTCGCAAAAAAAAGGGAGAATGTAACTAAAAATTAACAGACAGCCGTGTTAAATCGACGTCAGTTTAAGCAACACGGAAAAAAGGTGGTAAGAGAGATAAAAGAAGGAAGGGAGGGAAAAAGAAAGAAACTAAAGAAAAAAATTTTTTTTCAAATATTACAGACGCTGGACAAATTCAAAAACCTAATTTCCCCAAAACGTTGAAGTATTAGAAAAAGGCCTTTACTTAAAAAGGCATAATTATTAATAAAAGGGAATAAAAAGATATAGGATTTAAAATAAAATTATTTTTTAAAAAATTAGGTCATTTGAAATTAAACTAAATAAAGACAACACTAGGTAAAAAAAAAAAAAAAAAATTAATTACAATTATTATATACATACCTATAGAAGTACACACATACATACATACATACATATATATATATATATATATATATATATTTTATTTATTTATTTTTTTGTTTAATTTATACTTGTATTGTGTTTTTACCACAGGCAAATTTTAGTCCTTCATTTTTATTCGGATATATTGGGGCCGACAGAAAGACCGTTGTTTAATATCATCTCCATATATATATATATATATATATATATATATATATATATATATATATATATCAAAGGGAGCAAGAAAAACGAATTGATAACAATACGAAGCAGAAAATGGGCAGCTGTTCGCCTGCTTTTATGTGCCACTGCGTCATTCACTTAGTGGGAAAATTAGCGCCACCACATTATATTACATTTTTATGATGTTTACTTGCTATCGCCTGTCCCTGAATCACACTGCCTCTCCCGTATTCATCAGTTTATTTTTCCGTGTCGTATCTTTTCATTTACTTTGTTTCTTGTCGATCCTGGTCAGTACCTAGTCGTTGGCCGCATGCTTTCCGTGAAGGGAAATTAACATAACAGGCCAGGATTGAAACTCATCCTGTCGACTCCATTTTCAACATCAATAACCGTGACTAACCGTTACTTGATCATCAACTGGCGAAAAACACAAACAGATATGTATTTGTTTTTAAGGATTATAAATCTTTTTCGGATATTTTAAATCCAAAAAATGTTTTTTTGTTTATAAATATTTTTTAGAGATAATGATTTACCGATACAACTCTTACTAATTAACCCATAAATGGGGGAGAGGAGAAGTGGTAGATTCATACTTTTCCCATTCATATTTGCGCTGAAGTGAATATAGCAAAAACCGACTGGAATTGAAACTCAGCTTTCAGATTTCCAATCCCGGGCCGTTATCCATTACACTGCACACCCAAACCTACATTATCCCTAAGCGGTTGCCCATTTAGATAATGACCAGAGTTGCCATTGCTTAACTTTGGGGATCGTAGGCGAACTGCTGTTTCACCAGTACCATTTTCTTGGTTCTTTATATCTTTGCTTAATTTCTAAAAGTTCTTCTTCCTCATGTGCCGTGTCTCTTCAGGACGTAGGCGATCATGGACATCCTCTTGCTCCTGTCACTTGTCGCTCTCAATATTTTTCCTCTTGGTATCTCTCCCGAACCCCGCTCCGCCATCCATTTGCTCAAGCCTATCAAATATGTCTCGCGTTGCTTTTCCCTGTCTCTTTTTCTTACTATCCGTCCTGTGAGTATTAGATTCTCCTGGCCTTCCTTTCTCATTACGTTTCACAGGAATCTCATCTATCTCTTCCGTAAGTATAAGTTTTCTTCTCGTCTGCATCATCTACAACACCTGGACTCTGCTTACGTGCTCAATCAATGGTATCCTCAGTATCCTTCTGTAGAATCATATTTCTGTTGGCTCAAACTTCTCCTGTCTTCTTCTGGTGATTAGAAGTTATCTTCCGCTATTCTAATGGGTGTTCGGATTTCTGTACCACACTTTCTGTCATCTCTAATTTGTCGTTCCAATAATTCTTGGGAAGATGTAGACTTATTACTTCGAACGATGCCCAAAAGAAGATCGCAAAGAGCATCAAAATTTTGAGCCATTGGAGTAAAAGGTAACACGCTTTTTAGTCTGGGATGCCAAGCACCCTTTTTTTATATCCACTAGACAAAACCTACAAGACCTCCTACAGAAGGTAGCCGAAGAGAGTGAAAAAAAGGACTACAAATAAACTGCAAGAAAACCGAACGAATGGTCATCAGCAAAGAAAACGCATCCCAAAATGCCAAATACAGGTGGGGGATACTAAAATCAAGCAGGTACAAAGATTTAAATACCTGGGAAGTGTTCTAACAGAAGACGGAAAGTGCGACACAGAGATCCGAAGGCGAATTGGCATGGCAAAGGACGCGTTCCAGAAGCTGAGTAAAGTAAGACAATAAAATTTCCCCAAAAACAAAACAAAAAAAATAATAAAAAAGAGTGCTGGATTGCTATGTGATATCAGTTCTTCAATATGGCAGTGAATGTTGGACAATATCATCAAAGATGAAGGAAAAACTTAAAGCAGTTGAAATGTGATTCTACAGAAAGATGCTGTCGATACTATGGATCGAGAATGTGAGCAATGATGAGGCTTTGGAAAGGATGGACACTAAAAGGAAATTAATACTGAGCATCAGGAAGAGACAGCTAAAGTTCCTGGGACATGCAATGGGGAAGGAGGGCTTGGAGAACCTGATACTAACAGGCCAGATAGAGGGAAAAGGAGGCAGGGGAAAGTAGCGGATAACATATTTGAAGGACCTGAGCAGGTGGATGACAGAACGAGGGTTGCGTGGTGTAACAGAAGAAAGCTTGCTAAGAGCAACCTGGGATAGAGAGACGTGGAGGGCCATGATCGTCTACGTCCTGAAAAGACAAGGCACATAGAAGAAAAAGAAGACAAAACCAATGATACTGTCGCACGAAGAGAAAAATTTACAATTAAGGTAATGGAAATTTTTCACATAAAATTAGAAGCAGAAATTTCGTTCTCAAAACAACGACAACCAAGTGTCCATTACATAAAAGCAAAATAATGTGAAGTAGAATGAACTCGTCTCTCATCAAAGACATTCCTGGGGAATATCTGAAAGTGATTACATGATTAAACATGCAAGATTAGGACAGTGATATTCAATTTTTAAATGTCAGGCTCGTCTGCGGTCACTGACCAAGCAACACCCTCGGTGGTCATAAATGTCCGCAAAATATCTCTTTAATAGTAAACTTTAATTGTCAGTCCAGTGTCCATCAGTTTTGTTTTGCCTTTGTATATTTTTTATCTTTTAGGTTATTGGCATAAATGCCCAGATAGTTTTACTTGTTCTCTATAAGGTTTGAATCTATTTTGTTCTGTATTTTAGCGTTGGAAGTTTTTTTTTTAATCTTTTGGGATTTCATTTTCCCGTTTGATCGTAATCTGTTAAAAGGGCTTAAAACTAACTGAACTTTTAATTTGTGTCCGCACATATCAAATTTGATCTAATTCAGTACAGGGAATAATATGTACTTCATGTATATGATAAAATATAATTTCAAGGTATGCAATATTCTGTGGGTTAAAGTGCTCAATATCAGGGACACAGCGAATGTAGATATAAATGTGGACATTAAAGTCAATACTCAGAGGCGACAGTCTGTTTCATGCTTAAACGGAATCGTTAGGTCATAGGCGACTGTTCAATCAGTTGTGCTTAAGTATTAAAGAGTCTGTTGCTTTTTAAGTCACACACACACAAACATATATATATATATATATATATATATATATATATATATACAGTAGCGAGCATAAAGATCAAATCGATGTTAAGAAAAAGTTTCAATATGAAATAACTTTTTATTTTTAAGCTTCAAAGAACATTTTATCAAGGACAAAAAGGATATAATGGTAAATTATATAATTCCAAAATATAAAGCTCAATAAACTTATTTTGATAAAGTTATAAGAATAATTATATAACATTCGAAAAAAATAGAAGATCAAAAACATCAGAACGATTAAATAAATCCATAGAATTTAATAATTATTTTGCATTATTGAAGATTTTTCAGGGCAAAAATATAAAATCGGGTGTTTTACTAAATTACACCGGGTCTTTACTGGCTCTTACATTGTAAACATGGCGAAAAAATCTGACGTCATTGGAACTTAGAAAACTGATAGTCAAGTTACGTAATGAAGAAAAACTCTCAACTGGGGATATTTCAAAGAGTGCGGGGAAATCTAAAAGAGTTATTCATAGAATTTTAAGAAAACTTGTAAAGTGGGTCATGTGAAGCCAAGCAACCACCTGGCAGGCCTAGAAAAACTACTGCAATGAAAGACAGATGGATTGGTAAAGAATAAAAAAAAGGATCGATTTGCGACATTGGAGTAAAAGGTCGATTTGCGACATTGGAGTAAAAGGTAACACGCTTTTTAGTCTGGGATGCCAAGCACCCTTTTTTTTTATCCACTAGACAAAACCTACAAGACCTCCTACAGAAAACCGAATGAATGGTCATCAGCAAAGAAAAAGCAGCCCAAAATGCCAAATACAGGTGGGGGATACTAAAATCAAGCAGGTACAAAGATTTAAATACCTGGGAAGTGTTCTAACAGAAGACGGAAAGTGCGACACAGAGATCCGAAGGCGAATTGGCATTGCAAAGGACGCGTTCCAGAAGCTGGGTAAAGTAAGACACAATAAAATTTCGCCAGAAACGAAAAAAAACAAAAAAAAAAAACGCTATCTCTAAAAGAGCTAATGCTAACCTTGGCAGACTATTTCCCAAAGACTTAATGAAATAAATCTGAACAGCCGCGTAGCCTCTATGAAGCCTTACATTTCTAAAAAGAATCAAATGAGTTGCTTGAAATTTTCCACTGAATACTTCATATGGACAGAAGAACAGTAGGATTGTGTTCATTTCAGCGATGAGTCAAAGTTTAACCTGTTCGGTTGTGACAGGAGAAGGTTCGTTCGACGCAGTCGTAAGGAACGATATTTGCCTCAGTGCATTAAATTTGGAGAAGGAAGAGTGAGGATGTTTGGCATGATTTCAACTGCTGGTACGGGACCTACACTGTAAAATTAACGCAACTGTATTTAAAGGGATATTAAAGAAACATGTACCTAATTTGAGAACTGTAATTAATTAACCAGCTGTATTTATGCATGATAACACGCCATGTCACACAGCGAAGTCTGTTAAGACATTTTTTTCTGAGGAGGATGTTACTGTGATGAAGAGGCCTGCTCAAAGCCCAAGCATGAATCCGATTGAGAATGTTTGGAAGTTACTAAATGAAAGCGCCAAGGAAAAGAATCCAACAAACGTCGAAAAACTATGGACTAATTTGAAAGGAGAATGGGAGAAAATATCCGTTAATGAATACAATACATTAATTCGCTCATGTAGCAAAAGATGCCAAGCTCTTATTGAAAGTATTGTTATTTACACATTAAGTACTAATGAATTACGAACGTTATTTTCATTTGGATATGATGTATTAATAATAATAGTAGAGTTTCGTTAATCGTTCTGATGTTTTGATCGTAAATTTTTTCGAATGTTATATAATTATTCTTATAAACTTTATCAAAATAAATTTATTGAGCTTTATCTTTTGGAATTATATAATTTACCATTATATCCTTATTTTTCCTTGATAAAATATTTTAGGAAGCTTTAAGATAAAAAGTTATTTCACATTTAGACTTTTCTGATCTTTATGCTCGCTACTGTGTGTGTGTCTCTGTCTCTGTCTCTGTCCCTCTCTCTCTCTCTCTCTCTCTCTCTCTATCTATCTATCTATCTATATATATATATATATATATAAATTTTAAATTCAAAATTCCGAAAATTACATTTGCTTCCTTAACAAAGATCAAAGCCAAAATTTGATTGCAAATATGAGACAAAAATTTACATTCCGGTTCCTGTGTATGGAATTATTTTGAGTGACATGGAATGGGAATTTTTGTCTCATATTTGCAATAAAATTTTGATTTTGATCGTTGTTGAGGAAGCGAGTTTTTTTTCTCGCCGAAATGGCCATACAACGAATGTACTCTTCTGAGTTTTATTTGAAAAAATATACATATTTGGCTCTGTAAATAGATAATACTATTTACATCGAACCCTCCATTTGGATTATTTTTTATATTAATAAAATAAAAATTAATAGGATTTGGTTTTGGGATTTTACATACAAGCTATTTCATTTTTAGATTATATATATATATATATATATATATATATATATATAAATGTACGAGGGAGACTAAACTCAACACCGAGCAGCGATTGTTTTTCATGTTTGAACTCAAACTTCATGCCATATTTCACTGTTGAATATACATACGCATTATCTCTGATACGAAGTACTTTACCCATAAATATAGCATAACGTAAAGTATATATACATATTCAATAAAATTGCCAGTGGCTTCAACCACGGCCTCGGGTTCTCCTGAAACTCTGCTTGTTTAAGCTAATGAATACTGCTATAAGCCTCGTCTTCTGTTCCTTTTTGGTTATCAAAAAGGGGTTTTCTTGGTTTATCGCTCAACTTCGTCCCACAAATGGTAATCAAGGGGTTTGCAGTTTAGGGAGTTAGGTATCCAGATGTAACGGATAACGTAGAAATTGTCTAACCGCCATAACTGGTGTAATATAATAATCTGGCCCGACCGAAGAAGGCCGATGAAGCGTGGGCGTTTTCCGGCCGTTGAAAGGAACGGATGGTTGTTTGACCTTATTTCCGGCAGAGCGGAAATAGACAGGGTCTCTGAGAATTTACGTAGGCGTCGCGTAGGCGTCGCGTGATCAAGAAAAAACAGGAAGAAACAATTTCCGCTTTTGGAAGATATATAAAGACTGCGAAAAACACAGTCTGGGAATCAGTTTTGGAGTCTCCAGCCTCGACAGTAGAAGAGAAGTCGAACAGAAATCAGTTTTGAGTCTCCAGCCTCGACAGTAGAAGAGAAGTCGAGTCACAGTCGAAGTCAGAAGTCGAAGAAGAAGAAGTCAGTCAGCCTCGACAGAAGTTAGTCTTGACAGACAGACAGTCTCGAGAAGTCGAAGAAGAAGCTAGACGAGTAAGAAGAGAGATTACACTCCCGTCGTCGAACCCCATGTCAACCTTGGAAGAGCGCTCTCCCTCAACTCTCTGTTCCTAGGCGACACGGTCCAGCGTTCGTTAATAAAAACACAAGTCATATATTTTATATACACCCGTGTTTGTTATTTGTCGCTATATAACACTGGGTTCTTCTACTTTTTCGATATGGTACAGAATCCTTTTGCAAGACATTGGGCATTCCACCTACCATACTCTTGACCCAGGGCAGCGCAACCTTTTTATGGCACTTCCTGTAGACGTCCGTGCTGAGTCTGAAGCTCTCTCCAACCAATTCGGCAGTTGTTTTCTCTTCAGAATGATCAGAGTGTGTTTTCCGAGTTGCAGTTCCTTTATAATCACAATTAGACTCATCTAAATCTTTCCGAAGCCTCTGCGATGTCCTCAGATTTTCACCCAAACATCGTAAAATTTTCGTCTTGAAGCCCGAAAGCCAAACAATACAGCATGCCGTTTCCAACTGATGGACTGAACTGCGTTATGGTGCTCCTTTTTCAAGGATGCTGCTCAACCGGTCCTATTATATTTTCCAGTAAACAAAATTAAAAATACATGCGTGACATAAAAATAGAAAAAGGCGATGATTTACCCATTGCACCCTATATATATATATATATATATAGTCAGAGAGAGAGAGAGAGAGAGAGAGAGAGAGAGAGAAAATGTGGATGCCTATATGTATATCAATATTCTGTGAATTAGCGAGCAAACCGACAGATTTTAAAAAGTACAGAGGAAGATTGTAAAAAATAAGATTGTGTGTGTGTGTGTGTGTGTGTGTGTGAGAGAGAGAGAGAGAGAGAGAGAGAGAGAAAGAAAGAGAAAGAGAGAGACTGTGGGTGTGTGTGTGTGTGTGAGAGAGAGAGAGAGATAAAGAAAGAAAGCGATTATATATATAATCTGAGATTTGAGCTCTTTTCCGTGTAGTTAGGTGTTTTCATTTAAGTATTTTTCTTTCCTTATACAATGTTTTCTCATATCTTAGTTGTTATCTGTTAGTTACATGACTACACTTTGTTGAATTTTTTTTTAATATTGATATATATATCTGTGTGTGTGTGTGTGTGTGTGTGTGTGTGTGTGTGTGTGAGTGTGTGTGTGTGTGTTTAATAGGCCGGTTAATTAATGAAATTTGAGGAATAAAAAGCCAACAAAATGATAAAATTGGCAAAAGGATTGATGATATTTATTATATATTAGCCTTTTGATTAAACCGAAGCAGGAAGAGAAAGATTTTAAAGTCGGAATTGTTAGACACGCATGTGTCCTTTTGCAACGAGACCAGGATGGACAAAGAAGCGGAACTTATTCTTCCGATGACCTCTAGAAATTATATTCTTTTAGCAAGCCCAAATCCCTGTTTATATATATATTGAAATTTATGAATTCTTCGTTTCAAAAGAACGTTTCAGGAAAATCGGTTTCTGGGTATCAACTAAATGTTATCACTATTTCAAGCATTGGTGAGAGTGCGGGGGGGGGGGGCTTCCTTTCTAAACTTTGGTTTAAAGCAATATGGAACTTCAATATCTTGATGGTATTTTTCGTCGTGTTACATGTTAAATCGATTTTAGTCCTTGCAGCTGTTGAATGTCCTCAAATGATGTGGTTTCGTACTATTTTATACAGTTCTTTACAATCCTGTTGCGTCAGTCCACGAGGTTGTAAATGGGAAGGTATCTTCTATGACGTACATGGCCTCATTCGCTTGAAGTCATTCTTAATCATTGGTCCGAGAAAGCGGTTGTGGGTAGCTGACAAAATTTATGCATTTCTTAACAGGGAGTCTTATGAAAGGCGTGAACTGACGAAGCGCTTTAAGTCAGTCAGTCAGTTAAGTGCCATACGTGATACACGCTTGGGCGATCATGTCTCGAAAGAGACATAACTGACTGGGCAGAAGATTATCCCGCAGTAGGTTGCCATTGCTTTCTGCGGTAGACTGGTTGCCGGCCAAGGCTATAGAACTCAATCTGTCCTGCTATTTAACCCATAACTGGAAGGAAGAGACGGATTAATACCTTTCCTAAGGGTATTTGCGCGTAAGTGAATACGATGGATTCAACTGGAATTCGAACTCGGCTCCCCGTTCCGAGCCGATATCCACCGTACCACAACGCACAACTATTTTTATGTATACAGTTCTATAAATGTCTATTTTTATGCTTTATAGTGTATTGACCCCAGTTTGGGGGTTAACTATTTGCCAATAGCTGGGACCCTAACAGGTACCACCACTCCGGATCAGGGTGTACTTAGGAGCAACAACAATTAAGAGGTGGTTCCATGCGCCTCACAACCTCTCAATCAGAGGCCTTGCTGCCGGATGCAGTTTACCGTTATACCCAGGACCGTTTAATAGTGAGTATACCAGAGTTATTAATATCGTTTATATATTTATGTGTGTGTATTTAAAGAATTCAGACACTCATAGTAAATATGTTTTATATGAAGCTATATGAACATACAAATATGCGTGCATGTAGATATTATTAAACGATATGTTATTTACATATATGTAAATTTACATATTTATTTACATATATGTAAATTTACATATTTATTTACATATATGTAAATTTGTTATTAAACGATGATGTTTTTGATGTTATCCTTTCTGACCAGTACAAACAAAGTGCAAACAAAGTGCAAACAAAGAACTACTATAAAAATGAATGATGGAATGATTGTAAGGAATTTATATCTTCAGTTTCATTGAAATTACACATATCGTACCTTAATTTAGTATTTCGGCGTAGTGTATTGGTTAGCAAGCTTGGCTCGCAAGAGTTTATTACGACTGTAATAGTGAGTTTAATCCTCACTGGCCGTCCCATACATTCGGCCTTGTGGAACATAACCATGTATTGTAATCTTTAACGTATTGCTGGATTTTAATTTTTAATCTTAATTATTTGTTGCTTTAAACGTTATATTTTAGCAGATAAAAACGTAAACGTAAAGTCAATTACATCTACCAGACAGTCCATTCTGGAGGGCCCATCATGTGCCTATGGCTTACAGGGTAGCGACTCAGACTGCCACCAAATCGGTCTAGTTTCGATCCCGGCCAGACGCAAGTGGATGGGTCTGACCACACTGATGAATTGTGATACTGCGAAATAGGCTTGTATGTGAATGACTAATATCTAAACTTCTTTATAAATGAAATTTTGTTTGTGTGTGTGTAAGTCCGTTACCTATAGACTCCGAAACGGCTGAAACGATTTTCTTGAAAATTTACACAGTTGTACTATAAGCGTCTGCGAGTGTTCTTAGCTAGGTTTTGTGTCGAGATACCCCCGATAAATATAAAAAATTGATAATCGAAAAAATTGGGTTATAGAAGGAGTGGTCTGATTTTAATCAAATTTGATGCACTCATAAACAAAGACATAAGAAACGATATTCAGAAGTTTCAAGGTTGTAGTTCTTACAATAGTGCAGAAAATCGATATTATATATATATAAAAGGCAAGATGTTTGTGTGTGGGTCTATTTATCTGCCTGTATGTCTGTATTTTTTCAGCCCTTTTATTTTAGTTTTTGCTTCGGGTTTGGCTCTAAATAGGTATAATTGTAGTTCTTAGTCTCATCCATCATACCATTTACTCAGATAACTTATTTAGCAAATTTTCGGTTGTTTAAAAATTCCAGTCGCGCGCTCATAAAAATTCCTGGTGTACGTTTGAAAACGTTAGAAAATCAGTTATTGTGAATCACCTAAAAATACCGAATGTTTGAAATCTTCGTTGCGGAAATAACTCATTTGTAAATGAAAAAGCTTTATAATATAGATGTATCGAGCACTTTTAAATATAACTGGGTAATGCTCTGATTATGGCCAAAAACTAATTAATATATATATATATATATATATATATATATATATATATATATATATATATAGCACTTAATGAGCCAGACGAACCTACCTAGATTTCTCCTAAACGGATCGTCAGGGAAAACTTTCCCTGACGATCAGTTTAGGAGAAACCTTGGTAGGTTCGTCTGGCTCATTAGGTGCTATTTAGTTTGCTCTATCTTTGTATTGAGCGCTTTCTGTTAGATAATAACTCGTGTCGGCATTTTTCTTTCGGCTTTGTGCTGATTTCGCTCCGAACACTTTTGACTGACTTTCATGCCCTAAGCTCTTTCTTTTTTACAACCATTTTTTCCTTCGTTCGATAGTTTTCGAGGAAGGTTTTCGAGAATAGTATATTTATAATCTCGTTTTTATATATATATATATATATTTCCCTTCTGTCACACTCATGGAGTATTGAATAATATTAATATATATCTTCTCTTTTATAAGAAAGTAGTATACACACACACACACACACACACACACACACACACACACACACACACACACACATATATATATATATATATAGTCATCCGCAGACAGATCTGTTTCGCTATATCACAGCTCATCATTACAGTTAGACATCCGATTGCTTTTACCCAGGATCGAAACCCAACGAAACTGGCGTCAGTCGGCGATTCTACCTCTGAGCTATGGGCATTTGGTAGATGGAGACAGATTTTAGCGTGTGATTTATCATACGCCTGTGCTTTAATTCTTTACTGAATGAGCGATGCGTAGATGCTTCAGTAGCTAATGTTTTTCAAAGTCTACCATTCTTCCAGAGTGCTCAATCAGGGTGTGAGGGCGTAATATATATATGTGTGTGTGTGTGTATAGTTATGTATCAATTGTACATTGCGACATGGACATTTCTATGTTTCGAGATAGGTTCTCATCATCAGGCAATGTAGCTGTGCAGATGATTTACATTTAAATGACAAAACATTTGGTTTGCTGTGAATGTATGTGGGTGTTTTTGTGGCTAATCAGAATGGAGATTCACTTTGGGATTTGACCCCAAAGAATACATACTAACCAACTTTTTTCTTTTTTCCTTTTTTTCCTCTTCATCCTACTCTTCCCAGAGCACTCAAAATAATAAAAAAAAACCTTGATTCTTCTTCACCTGGAATTATATATATATATATATATATATATATATATATATAAATCCAGGTAAAGAGGACCCAAGGTTTGATGATTTTGAGTTCCCTGGCGTTTATTATATATAT
This sequence comes from Ascarosepion bandense, assembly GCA_037127315.1. Classification (NCBI taxonomy): domain Eukaryota; kingdom Metazoa; phylum Mollusca; class Cephalopoda; order Sepiida; family Sepiidae; genus Ascarosepion; species Ascarosepion bandense. Next base: position 403,947 of record JBBBDQ010001469.1, on the reverse strand, counting down.
ATATATATATATATATATATATATATATATATATATACATTTCCCTCTTGTCAAGCTCATGGGATTGGATTATTTTGTTTGATTTTTTTTCTTACAACTTAATGTTAGATACTCAATAGTAGGGACATTAATGTATATGTTGCCGTCATTTTAGACGGCATGTCGATGTATACATTTGCCGCCATTTTAAGGCATGCGCTCACTCGTATATATATATATATATATATATATATATATATATATATATAATTTTACATGCTCAAATGTCCATTGACTGATTAATAAACCTTGCATGAAAACGAATGCCTCGATTGTGTCTTCCTCATTTTTACGTCGTTAAAATGCAAATCAAAACACAGCCGCTTGGACATTTACTATAGCGGTCAGATTGTTTCTTCAGGGAAATCAGTTAAAACGGGTCGAATGGCATTGATGGTGTTTCTTAAAAATGTTTTGATTGTTTTTCGGCTTTATCATTTGATATTGGTGAAAACCACTTCCTCCTTCCCATAATAACAGTAAACAGTCTCACAAAAGCTGCACACAAACACACGTTGATTTCTCTCTCTCTCTCTCTCTCTATATATATATATATATATATATATAAACTTAACCCCAGATGTGTCTAAAAGCGTAGGAAAATAAATATGTATATATTCAATATTAATATCTTGCCAGTCATCTTTTTATTTTTCTCTAAATATTCCTCTGTATTGCACACAGGGCACGGAACAGGCTCCTCTTCGATATACTGGAGTCTGTTATTATTAACATGCAGAAACCTGCACTGTGCATGCAACGAGAATTAAAGCATAAACTGACCCTCTTTCGAGAAGCCATTACCTCTTCCCTTATCCTTACATTTTAAGTTCGTTCGCTAATAAAATTTTTCTCATAATCATAAGCTGCTCAGTGACGATTTTTGATCTAAAGAAGGGCCGGCCGAAAGGCGCCTAGCAAATCTTAAACGTTGTCATAATTCTGTATTCTGTTTTATTAGTAAAATATAATCCCTCTATTCTTTTTAAATGTATTATATATTGGTGTGGTAATGCCAACTTGTTTATATATATATATATATATATATATATATATATATATATATATATATATAAAGCAAAACTATATGGACAAAAAAAGGTGATATACGAGGGAAATAAAAATTATCTGCAAAGATATGTTATGGCGAAAGTGTGGATAATTTGTGACTGACCCTCGTACAATAAGCTGTTTGACCAGAAATAATATTTTTCATATTTTTTCATGACAGATTAAGACTCCAGATGAACAATACATATATATATATATATATATATATATATATATATATATGTAACTAACTAAATAAATTTTATTAAAAATAAATATGGGATTCAGCTTGATCTACAAATTTATTGTAAATTTGTCTATACTTATGAGATAATGTAGTATTTACACTATTTACATTATTCAAACCATTGTCCTCATCTTTAACTCCATGTTTACAACGTTTCGGCCGTTTTATGCTCCGTCCTTCTTCGGGTTCTTCATTGTAAATCGTTCCTCCTACAGAAGTTCAAACAGATTATTGTGAAACCACATGATTTCTTAAAGTCAAAAATAAATAAATAAATAATTAAAAATTAAAAAAAAAAAAACTGAAATTCGTCACGGGATTTAATATGCGTAGCTTAGATGTGACGCAAAGCCGAATGTAAGAAGCGCCCAACAAGGATTACGAGATGAGATTACGAACTATTACATCACGTCAAAAATTTCATAGTACTTTTACCTTTGTAATACTTGAAAGAAAATAAAATTAAACAAAACAATCACATATACCAGAATCAAAGAAGTAGGGCACATGCCATATCAACTTTATGAGCAACGATCAAGTTTTGGAATATTAAAATCATACTGTAAAACACATGTTAATTTTCACAAGTAAATATACAGAAGATTTTTTTACTTGAAAAGCAAAAAATATACATTACATTTTCTTAAAATAAGCTATTGGCAAGGCCACAAAAAATAAGTTTCAAATTTTCGCTACTTTTTTTAAAAAATATTTTGGACAATATTTTGTTCACGGTCGGTATTAATTTTTTTTATGATACTTATAACACCTTGGAGAGTTTAGCTTTATAAAAATTAGAAAATTAGGAACATCCCTAATTCACTCGTATCTGTCAACCATTACTTAAGTAAAGAGCAAAGTAGAACTGACTTGAAAAAAAAATACTTCCACAAAATTTGAAGTATCTAAACTTATTTATAAATGGAACTTTGTCTGTGTGTTTGTGTGTCTGTGTGTGTGTGTCTGTGTGTCTGTTACCAATAGACTCCAAAACGGCTGAACCGATTTTCGTGAAAATTTACACAGTTGTACTAGAAGCTTCTGCGAGTGTTCTTAGCTAGGTTTTGTGTCGAGGTACCCCAGATAAATATCGAAAATCGATAATCGAAAAAATCGGGTTATAGAAAGTCAGTCAGTTAAGTGCCATACGTGATACACGCTTGGGCGATCATGTCTCGAAAGAGACATGACTGACTGGGCAGAAGATTATCCCGCAGTAGGTTGCCATTGCTTTCTGCGGTAGACTGGTTGCCGACCAAGGCTATAGAACCCAATCTGTCCTGTTATTTAACCCATAACTGGAAGGAATAGACGGATTAATACCTTTCCCAAGGGTATTTGCGCGTAAGTGAATACAATGGATTCAACTGGAATGTGAACTCGGCTCTCCGATTTCTCGTTGCGAGTCGATATCCACTGCGCCACAAAGAGTGGTCCGATTTAACCAAATTTGATACACTCACAGACAAAGTCATAAGAAACGATATTCAGAAGTATCAAGGTTGCAGTTCTTACAATAGTGCAGAAAATTGATAATATATATATATATATATATATATATATATATATAAAGACAAAAATAAATAAATAAATAATTGAAAATTAAAAAAAAAACTGAAATTCGTCACGGGATTTAATAAGCGTAGTTTAGATGTGACGCAAATATATATATATATATATATTAATGCAGGTTTCATTGAATAATATAGACAAGTTTTGTCTATTAATTTTGTGTAGGATCCGTTCATACCGTCTGATATACTTGATGGTGATGTCGTTGAAAGACAACAAAAAATCACAGTATTTTTTGAATTTTTTATCGGGTCTAAGCTTTCGGCTCACATAAGCCCAACACACCATCACCACCTTGAAATATAAATGGAGCCTTGTGAAAAGGCAAATTGAAATAGCGAAAGAAAATCTTGACACATTATACAAGAACAAACATGACCTCTACAACAAACTGAAAGATATAACTACCTCAAACCAACTAGAAGAAATAATACTCAGAGTATTTTCTCTATTGTTAATAACTTAAATGTTCTATGTTTACTGTGTGTTAATATTTACTCTTTGATAATATAAATTTAACTTATTAATTAATTTAACTTATTAATTAATTTAACTTATTAATTAATATATGCAAAACAATTCCGATGAAATCGAGTAATTCTCTGACATCTGGTATTTTTTGACATCGAAAATGAGCTTTGGTTTTGGTCGTATCCTCTAAATGAACGTTTCTAAAAATTTTGTATTTATTGGAAACCTTGAAATATTTTTTCTAGTAATATTCCGTGTGTATAGTAAAATTGTGAATATAAAATTTAACGGAAATTATCCAAATGTATCAGTCTATTTATCACGTTTTCCCGCAGAAAACCTGACGGCCACTTGCTAATCTCTTTTAGGGTTCCGGGGAACATTAGTGGAAACTCACAAAAATTTCGTACGACGAACGGAAAAACAAAAATGAGAGAAAGGCGGGGAGTAGAAAAAATATCAGGGAAAGATTACTGGAAAATAAAATTCAAATTTAACTCTGAATACTCATTGAAAAATTATCTCAACCCTTTGCTTACGTAGAGCCCAACAATTGTAGATGCCCTAATTTCATATTCAGGGAATTTTATATTATTCTTATACCGTGATCATAAACATGTTTTATCTGACACTAGGAAGTTCTCTGGTTTCAATCACTTAATAGTTCCCACCACACACACGCGCGCGCGCACACACACACACACACACACACACACACACACACACACACACACACACACACACAAAGTATTGAGCTACTTTCTCATTATCGGTATTATAAACCCTATGAACATTTGTTTACATTATTTGGACTATTGACCTCGTCTTTGTTGTCACTTTTACGACGTTTCGGCTGTTGTACGGTCCGGTTTTTTTCAGATACTAGGAATTTCGAACCGAACTCTTACGATCACTGAGTTATAATATTATCATATCCACTATATAGACATTGGTTAGCATGTATGATAACCTTCATGCACCCCCGCCAGCTAGAAAGACTTTGCAATGATGCCGCCTCACAATTTAATGTTACCCCCACGTTCAACATAGTGGGTTGAGAATAACCGAAAATTCGAACTATTATTAGAAGTTTATTTTAAGCATGAAACTGGGCGAGAATTTGCTAAGAGTGTCCAAGCTGAGAGAATATAACATGCTTAACAAAAAGTATAAGTAAAAAATAATAATATGCTCTAATTGAAAAAAAAAACAAACCCTCTCTATTCAAAAAGAAAAGTAAAGAATTATTGACATTTAATGAGGTGCAGTTGATATCGGCTCGGAACGAGAAATCAGAGATCCGAGTTCGAATTACAGTTGAATTCGTTACTTTCACTTACGCGCAAATACCCTTGAGAAAGACATTTATCCGTCTCTCCTCTTTTCAGCTATGGGTTAACTATCAGGGAATACTGGGTTCTATAATATTGATTAGCAACCAGTTTATTACAGAAAGTAATGGAAACCTACAGTAGGAAAATCTTCTGCCCAATCGTCGAAATGTATATCACGTATGGCCGTTAACTGACTGAGTTAAGTGATGTTTGTTGTTGTCAATGCTAAATAGTTAATGTGCGAACTCAGTAATATTTATTTTTAGTTAAGATAAAAAATGTGTGGCACAAGGCTAAAAATGGGGTTGGGGAAGGCTGGTCTTCATCTGTTTTAAAATACCCAGCCGCAATCGCTGACTCAAGCAAGCTATACAATATCCCTTGCAACAATTCTCGTTAGGCATCTTATATTGACTTGCGCGCAAATACCTTTGGGAAAGGTATGAATCCATTTCTTCTCCCCGCTATGGGTTAATTAGTAGGAATTGTATATCTAAATCATTTCGTAACAACACAAAATATTTAGATTTTAACATTAAATAATGCAAACAGCTTAATATACTACTAAACAAAATCAGCTAAACCGAACCAAACTAAGCCATATAATACACTGGCAACGCCGGGTACTCATGTTAGTCATTAATAAACTGCCTCATATAAAAATGAAAAGAGTGTTCGATATAGCTAGCGTTCGGCTGTAATCAGCGATCAAGCTGAGCCGTGATTCCATCGTTCACGGTCGGCCGCCCCCAACTGCAGGTGTCAGTGTTGGAAACATTCCGCATGGCTAATGTTCCGTAGACGCAATTTCAGAAATAGCGATTCTGCGCGAAGGGAGTACAAAATATGGATATTTCAGCGTGGATTTCTGACCTGCTCAAATCTCGTGGGCAAAAATCGTTTGTAGCCATTGACGTTTCAAGCTGCTTTGACACGATCTTCTTAATGGCTATCTAACTTTCACTTAGCACCATCAGCAGCAACCAATCTGAAAATCTTCAAGATGGCTTCATTTCACCGAAATCCCCACCCACAGCGTCTATTCCCATCAATTCTCCTGCTCTGCTTGTTAAAGCGCCTTTCGTTTCCGTACAGATGCTACGTAAAGACGATTAGAAAATAATGCTCATAGCTCGTCTAAATGATGAAAGTAGACCACTTACAGCAATTATATGAATATTCTATGTGCAGCCTCCTTTCAGGGCTCAGCCGATCATGGCTCTTGACATCTTTCTATTTTGTGTAGCTCTTAGGAAATTGTTGTTCGAAAATATATAACATAAACCTAGTTTAAAATGTAAGAAGCATACGACAATATAATTACAGGAAAAGTTCAAACAAGACACAAATGTCTTCGTATAAAACTGTTTTTAAATATTTTATGTTTGAAATTATTAAAGATTTGCATATAACTGAACACTATAAATAAAATAAAAAATTAGTACTTATTGTTAAGAGCTTGAAATTGTGAGTCCTTTTTCTATAACTTCAAGGAGCAAAAAGATTGACTTTTCCGCCTGCCGATGTCTCGTGCGAGTCTCGTTAGATCTAGTGATTATTTATAATAATTATTTTAATTCCTATACATTTTTTTTTGTTAAAGGGAAGACAACATTTGTTGTTTAACGCTACAAGTTTTTTTCTCGTTTTTCTAATACCCGCCTCCAGTTCCGCCATTCATTCACACATGCTCGTCAGTTAAGTGGCTCCTTGCCTTTCCTTACCCTCTTACTCTCAGTATGTCTCGTGAGGGTTAAGTTTTCCAAGCACCTTTCCTCATAATGTGTCCAAGAAATTTCAGCTGTCTGTCCCTGATTTTCAGCATGAATGTTCTTTAGTTGCCATTTATTTTCAAACTTCCTTGTTGCTTACTCGATCCGTCCACAGAATTCTCAGTATCCTTCTGTAGAACCACATTTCTGCTGCCTCTAGTTTTTTATTTCTTTCGTGGGGAAATTGTCCAACATTCATTGTCATATGTGGATGGATGTCACATAGCAACCCATCACTCTTTTCTTTGTTTCTAACGATTTCTTTTCCTTTCTCAGCACTTTGCTTAGCTTTTGGAATACTTCTTTCGCTAGTCCAGTGCGTGTTCGGATCTCGGTGTCGCATTTCCTATCCTCTATTAAGACTCTTCCAAGGTATTTGAACTTCTGTACCTGCTTTTTGATTATGACTGAAAGATCAAAAGTAGGGAGCACCCAGTGAGGATCGAAGTCACTACTCATTCGTATTTGAGCTATTGAAATCACAACTCTTTAGGTCAGATCACAGGAACTAATCAACGTCTATATTCACTAGGCCAGTTGATATAGACTTTGGTTAGTTCGATACTAGGCTACAGCAGTGGTGAACAAGTAATTTAGAGGGTTATAGGGTGATGACTATCAAAAAAGGCTCTACACAAGAGATGAGAATGATATACCCCAGTGATTGTAATAAAGGACCCCGTTCGAAATTCCTAGAATCTGAAGAAGGCCGGAGCGTAAAACGGCCGAAACGTCGTACAAATGACAATAAAGATGAGGACAATAGTCCGAATAATGTAAGTAGTGCTGTAATAGTTTCTTTTATCGCGCTTCCATTTGCTTGCTTTCCTGATAGCTACAATCCTTAAAAGTTTAAATGCATTGTCAATTGCCATCTTCTATCTACACGATTCCCCTGTACCTTATTTTAGGAGAAATAATAGAAGGGCAATATTTATTAAGACCTATAAAGGTACAGGAAATTGTGGAGAACAGTGATCGCTAACGTTCTGCTGGGATAAGACACGAAGAAGAAGAAGAAGAAGAAGAAGAAGAAGAAGAAGAAGAAGAAGAATTTCATAATGTTCTGATAGTTTTTACATTCTACAAATCAAATCAGTACGAATTGAAATAAATAAATAAACTTCTGGGGAGATTATAACTCATATCGACTACCTTTGGAAATATTTCGATTCCGATACAGAATGTGGCCTACATTTTGATTGTGGCCTACGAATTCTGTCACTGGTATAGTATACAGCTTACTTTAATGTTATAGTGCCTTATTTACAGGGAATGGACTCTTCCTCCTTCAATAAATACTAACCTGCGTGACTTCCAGGAAGACAGTCGACGTTAAGTTTACCACACGCATTGTCGAACTCTCTGCGCAGACAGTAATAACTCAGTCGAGGCTCCACCGAAAAGACATAAATATTTCCCTGGCTATATGGCCCGGATTACCCTCATTAAAAAAGACTTGTGCCATATTTTGTCTTAAGTGTGAAGGCAAATAAATACCAGTCGAGGCAGTCTAGTTCACCTCAACGTGGTGCAATGATTAGTAAACTTGTCTCGCTAGAACCTGTTACAACTGAGTAGTGTTCGATCCTCACTGGGTGCCCCATACGTTCGACCTCATGCCACATCTAAGCGGAGCTTAGAAAATCAACAGTCGAGGCGGTCTAGAGACAGTCAAGACGCAGCGTAACACTACCGTTCGAATTACACTTCTATTTGCTGATTACTAACACTTTTATTTACACACATGTTCTTGTTATACTAATACACTGTTTGAACCTAGCTTCTTGTTCCCATGTCTTTCTTCCTAGCCTAAATAGGCCACAACACTTAAAAAGCGTATTATAAAAAAGATCTGTAAAACACCTTATTTCAATTAAAGGCTGCTGTTTTAGGGTTAGGGTTAAATACAGAGCTTATGATTTAGTTGCATTTCTTAAAATTAAATAAATGTAAAAAATAATTAGTTTCAATAAATAGCCAAATACTTACATCTATAAACATGCTCTTACTGAGGCAGCACACATTCAGACCGAGTAGGCCACACACTATACCAGAACCTAATAGGCAGGCCACCTACTATACTGGCTCCAATTTTTCTTATCGTGAGAACATATTCAACGGAAGGTCAATTATTAAACGTCATTCAATCTGGGCCAACTAACTGTATTATTTTAGTAACAACTATGACTGTTTTGTAAGTATTGAATGTAACAATCTAATGTTCTTTGAGGGCATTATTTGTAATGAAATTATTTGTAATGAAATTATTTGTAATGAAATTATTTGTAATGAAATAATTAGGCCAAAATGTTACGAGAATTTTAAGTTACATTATTATTCCTATGACTTGAATATACTTTAATTTCCAGACTAGACGGCTTCGTTTATCAATAGATTATTTAATCTCAGGTGAATGAGGAAATATTTTAACATCGACTCCAATACTGAAATTAGGTTTG